>JANIJG010006102.1:0-21965 GCA_024611175.1 Megaceryle torquata
GGCGCGTGAGGGAAGGGCTGATACAGAGGCGCGGGACCGCGGAGACCAACGGGGACGCGCCGGGAGCGACCCCGGGGCTGGCGGGGGGGAGTCCGGTGCGGCCCCCCCCGGCGCCTCGCCCGGTGCCAGGCGCCGAGCGCGCCCCGCCCGCTGCGGCCGCCAAGCCCCGGGGCCGGCCCGCCCCGCTCCGCCCCGCGGGCACGGAGGGGCGGGGGAACCGGGCACGGGAAAGCTGGCACCGGGGGAGGGGGGAGATGGAGAACTGGGCACCGAGAACCGGGAGGAGATGGAAAACTGGACACCAAGAACTGGGCACCGGGAGACCGAGCACCGAGGGAGGGGGGATGGAGTACCGGGCACCGGGGGAATGGAGAACCGAGCATCGAGAACCGAGCGCCGGGTGGGAATGGAGAACCGGGCACAGGAAGCGGTCACGGCAGGGGATGCAGAGCCGGGAACGGAGAACAGAGAACCGGGGGACCGGAGCTGACCGCCGACTGCCGGCGGCGCTGGGGCCGGGAGCGGCGACCCCCCCTGGAGCGGCCCCTCCGCAGGTGCCTGGGCGGGGACCCCGCACAACCTGTTTGGCGGCCGCCGGCCCCCGGGAGGCAGCGGCGGGGCCCAGCCCGGCCCGGCCCGGGGCTCACCTCAGTTCACCCCGGCTCCCCCCGCCCCGCTCCTGACTCAGAGCTCGGCCGCTGCCCGGCGCTGGCGGAAAGTGTGAGGAGCCGCCGCCGCTGCCGCCGCCGCCGCGGGCTGCCAAGGCAAACACCGCCCCGGCAGACGTTATGTCACCGGGCGGGCGGGCCGCGCCGGGGGGCACCGCTCCAGCGCTGGGGCTGCCATCCCCCGCCCCGCCCGCCGGGCCCCGGTACCGGGCACCTGCCGCCGCGCCTCTCCCAGCCCGCCCGCTCCCTCCCCGGGCCTCGAACTCCGCTTCTCTCTTTGCCGTCTGTCCGTCCGTCCGTCCGTCCGTTCACCTGCCTCGCCTCCCCCCGGCCGCACCTCCGTCCCCTCCCTTCGTGCACCGTCCGTCCGTCTGTCCGTCCGTGCACCTGCATCACCTCCTACCGGCCCCTGCTCGGATACGCCGCGGGCACCGACCCGCCGGCCTCGGGACTCTCGCGGAAGCGGCCGTGGGGAGGGGGGTGGGGGGGTGGAATGGTGAAATCCGCAGAAAATCCCCCCGCGCTGCTGCCGCCGTCACCCGAACCCGGCCCCACCGGCCACCGGCCAGAACCCGGCCGCCCCCGACCCCTCTGCTCCCCGCGGAGCTCTCGCCCGCCCCCACGGGCCGCCGCTACCCGTAGCCGCCGCGCTATGTCGGTGCCGGAGCTCTCGGTGCCCGCGGGTGCTCTCCCGGTGCCGCCCGCCCGCCCGTTGCCCCGGGGGTGGCGCCGACGGCGCGCTCCGCACTCACCTCCTGCCCGCGGGGACGCGGCGGAGTCGGTGCCGGGTGGGACCGGGCGGGGGCCGCGGAGCCGCCAGGCCCGTCTCAGCCGGGCCGGCGGCGTGGCAGGAAGGACCGGGCGGTCATCGCGGCCCGGGCGCGGCCGCCTGCAGAGGGCACTGCCGGTCCCCGAGCCGAACCCGGAGCGCGTCGTCCCCGCGCCGCACCGACACGCGTGGGGACACGGGAGGGGTGGGGGGATGGGGGTGTCTCTTTGGTGCCGGCGGCACCGTTTATTTGGGTTATAAATACCAGACTCAGCCTGGGCACACGGGGGACCCCAAGGCTGCACTCGGCCGGGGGGTTCCCCACGCTGCCATGGTGGCTGGAGGGGCCCGGGGGTTCCCAGGCCCGGGGACGCACAGCAGGAGACTCTGCACCAGCCCCAGCACCCAGCCTGGGCCGACACTGAGCTCAGCTGCTGCTTGGCAGCTTTGTCCTGGCTGTGCTGACCTGGGCCAGCACCCCCGCCAGGGATGCTCACCTGCCCCACACCCATCCAGCTGTGCTCACCTGCCTCACACTCTCTCCAGCTGTTCTCACTTGCTCCATACCCATCCAGCTGTGCTCACCTGCCTCACTCTCCAGCTGTGCTCACTTGTTCCACACCTATCCAGCTGTGCTCACCCGCCTCAGAACCTGCCACACACTTGTCCAGCTGTTCTAACCTGCTCCACACCCCAACTGTGCTCACCTGCATCATATTCCAGCTGTGCTGACTGTCCCCTCTCACCAGCTCGCTCCAGTTCCCCCCATGTCTGACATGACCTCCAGGCCCACAGCCCCCTTGCACTGCTTGGGGGCTCAGCCCCATCTCCCTCCTCTCCTGCAGCCCCTGCCCCTCCCCAGTCCTACCAGCTCCTGCCCTGGCCACCCTCCCCAGGCCTGGCCCCGGCCATTTATACTGGGGAGGGGGGGGTGTGTCCTGCATCAGGCTTTGCTTTTTTTTTTTTTTACAAAAATTATATAAATTAAAATAAAATTTTTAAAAGAGAAAGAAATTAAATAGTGCCTTGTGCCAGCAAGAGACCCACAGCCAGGGGCAGCAGGTGCTGGCAGGGCAGTAAGCCAGGCACGGGGGGCAACAGAACCCCCCAGGGCTCAGGCAGAGGGTCCCAGTGAGGGGCCCCTGGTCCAAGACAGCCCCACTGCAGTGCAGCCCTGAAACGGAGAGGCTGGAGAGCAGCAGAGAGGACCTCCCCAGATTGTGCCCCCCTTGCACCCACTTGGGGGGGCTCCTTAATACCCCCCCTCATCAGCCCCAGCCCCTCAGCGCGGCTGGTTCAGTAGGACCTCCAGCCAGCACGGGCAGGAGGTGATGAACTGCCGGGAGTAGCAGGGTCCCCAGCCCTTGGCAAAGCTGATGCGGATGCTGTGGGGGTCACAGGGGCCCTCCCCAGGAAGCCGACAGCCCCCTCTGCCCCCCACCCGCTCATAGTCGAACACCTTTGCCGAGTAGCCGGGCAGCACCTTGAGAACAGTGAGCTCACGGGTGCCAGGGGGGCCCAGTGTGGGTGAGCTGACGAAGATGGGGTGCTCGCTGCGGTTGTAGGCCCACACGCCACCCGGTTCCTGGCTCAGCAGCAACCCCCGGCCGATCTTGCCGCGAGCCCGTCGGACGGCACGGCTGCGGTGGGCGGCAGGCAGCTGCCCCAGGCAGAACCCGCTGCCCCGCGGCAGCTCGCAGAAGACGTTCACCGATGCCTCGTGCACAGAGTAGAGGCGTCCCACACGTGTCCGGTGTTCCCAGTAAGCCAGTTTGCACCAGTAGCCATCTTTAACGGTGCTCCATGAGAGGCTGGTGTCTGGTGGGGGAAAGCAGAGAGGTCACCACTGGGCAGAGCCACCTGCTGCCACATGGGCAGCACCAAGGGGAGAGGCGATGGGCAGGAAGTTGGGCATGGGGTGGTCCACGACCCCCAATTCACGCAGGGGCCAGCGGAGTGGACAGATGGATGGATGCAGCGCTCCAGGGATGTCCCACCACAGGCACCAGTACTGGGGGTCTATCACTGGAGCCTCTGCGCACCAGCATACAGGACCATTCCAGGCCACTGTCCCTGGGGACTGTGGCGAGGGGCATCCCTGGGCATGGGGAAGGTAGAGCCCTGGTGACCAGAGGCCTGGTGGCCAGCAGCCAGGCTGGAGCCGCGGCTGTGTGCGTCAAGGCACATTGTGTGTGTCCCCGTGGGCAGCGCTTCCTCCGGCGGGGAGTCCAGTGCTGCCAAAAATAACAGGAGCCGCGGGGGGGGGGGGGGAAGGGCCTGGGCTGGTCCCCCGGCAGGAACCCCTCGTCCTGTGCCGGAGCCTTTCCTCCCTCCGGGAGTGGCTGTCAGCTCCGCTCCCGAATTTTCAGGCTCTGCATCCCGCACCTCTGTCCTGACCAGCAGTGGGGGGAGGAGGGGAGGAGGGGGGCAGCGCTGCCTGATGCCCCCCTGCCCGCTGGGCAAGGTCCAGCGGCCCCCAGCATGGTGGGACCCTCTTACCGCGCCAGTCCCCACCATTGTGGCTGAACTCCAGGAGCTGGGTGCTGCGGTGCTGGGGCTCGTCTGGCCAGGAGGGACTGCAGGATGCCTTCGAGTAGGGGGGAGGTGGGGTCTCTGGGGGTGGGGGAAAGAAAGGGTTGAGGAGCTGGCATGCGCATCCTGTCACCCCAGTGCCTTGAGCCGGCCCCAGGGACCAGAGATCGGAGGGTGGGTGGGTGGGTGAGGAGAGGCTCTGGTGGAGCCGCCGGCACTCACCGGGCAGAGCCAGGCGGCTGAAGTGGTGGGGGTTGCAGCAGAGCGCGGCCACATCCCCGCAGCCCCCCCGGCCCCCGGCGCAGTAGCAGAGGGGTTTGAGCTCGTGGGGTTGGCGGAGGTCAGGCCAGCGGTAGAGGCGGCAGAGCAAGACCTGGGGGGGCAGCGCCTGCTTCACCCCCCGCGGCTCCCCCCGCGGCGCCCAGACGCAGCCGGACTCCCAGGCGCCCCGGCTTTCCACCGCCTGCACCAGCAGCTCCAGCTCCTCGTCCTTCAGCTTCTTGAAGAGGGCGTGCGCAGCCGGTTTGAGGGCACCGGGGCCGTCCTCGGGACCCGCAGCCGCGCAGCGCTGCCGCCACAGCCGCCTCACCAGCCCGGCGCGGCGTGAGCGGAACATGGGGCGGCGGCAGCAGCGACGGCGGCGGCGGCGGCGACCACCTGCGGGGACCGGGAGACGCGTCACCCCCGCCGCCGGGAGAGTGCTGGCGGCCGCTGGGGACCTGAGGCTTCCTCCTGCACCGCTAGATCCAGGGTGCCGCTTCCCTCACCGCGTTCCCGGCAAGGTTGCCCCAGTCCCGCTTTGCTGCTGCCCCACGGCTGCCCGTTCCCGCAGACACGCGAGGACACGGCGCTGCTCCCAGAGGGACTGGCGTCCCCAAGGTCACGGGGGACGTGACCCCCAAAACCAACCCCCGGTGCAGGGGGACCTGTTTGTGCCGAGACGGCGCGGGCAGAGGTCCCCACGCCCCTGCCTGTAGCAATCGTGTCCCCCCACCCCGGTAAGGGGGGTGGGCACGGGGTCCCTGGGTAATGGGGGTGGGTCTCACTCACTGCGGGCGGCGGAGCTGGGTGCGAGGAGCCGGGGCTGTGCATGGAACCGTGCTCTTGGGCGGCCGGCACCGCTCTGCCCAGGGTGAGCCGCTGCCAGGACTTTTTCCTGTGCCGCGACACTCTCCCCACCCCCGGACCTCCCTGTTTGGGGAATTCATTGACTCGCCCGGTCCTGGCCAGCCCCGGGGCCGAGCTGCCGCCGGGGCCAGGACGCGGCAGCAGCAGCGGGGCAGGCGCCAGACGCGTGGGCTCCAGCGGACAGGGGATGCACAACACAATGTTACCAGGGCTGCCGGAGCCAGCCTGGCTCCACGGGCGGCTGGGCACAGCCGGGAGCCTGGATGGCACTGCGGGTCACACCGGAACGCCGTCACAGGGCAGGGTCTGGCTGCGGGAGTCGGCCTGGGCAAGGGGGAGACGTGGGGTGCAGCAGCAGGTCACCATCCTGGCAGCATCCCTGCCCAGGCACAGGTCACCAAGAACCACCCGAGCCTCCCGTGACACCCGAGGCAGGGATGCCTGCTGCCCCCAGCCCTCCCCCCAAGCCAGGGTACCTCACGGCTGCTGGGTGAGGGTGGGAGTCACTCCACAACAAAGCGGGTAATGTAAACGGGACCCTTATCCTGCGCCGGGCCGTGCTTCCTGCTCCTGACTTCCCGCCGAGATAAGGGCGGCCGCGCTGGCGCCAGGCGCTGCCGTCGAGGCCACCGCACATGGAGCTTACCCCCCCCCCCCCGCCCCGTTGCGGGGCCAGGCACCGGTGCTGGGGCACAGTGGGCTCAGCCATCCCCACGGCAGGGCCCCCGTTCCGCTGGCCGTGACCTTCACTGCAGCTCCAGCCAGGCTGGGCCCATCGGGGACATTTTGCTCCGGCTGCTTCCCGCTGGGTCTTGGCAGCACCGGTGCCGGCCGGTCGCGCGGGGCTGGGGCAGGAAACGGCCTGGAGTGGGGACAAGCGGAGACGCTCTTTAAACAAGGGTCTGAGTCACAGGCAGGGCTGAGGGACAGGCACAGAGCCAGCACTGGCCCCTCACGCTCCTTGGCCCCAGGAGCCCTGGGGACCCTCGACCTTGAGCAGAGGTGAGGCAGGGGCACTTTGCTCCTGCCCCTGGTGAGGGTTGGAAGGTTTAGGCAGGGGGTTTATGCTCCCAGGACCCCCCCAAACACACTCAGGCAGTCAGGTGCTGCTCAGGTTTATTGGGGTCTGCGTGACTGGGGAGCGCAGGCTGGAGCGAGCTCCCAGCAGTGAGGGTCTGTCAGCTCCATCAGCACCGGGCAACAAACAGTCCTGGGCAGGGGAGAGAGGCACAGGGGGTGAGGACACAGCACCACGGCTGCACCCCGGTCACACCCCCAGGGGCACTGTGGGCCCCCACCATCCCCTACACACCACAACCAAGCCCATCATCCCCCAGCAACACAGTGGCCAGGACCCCATCACCCCCCAGATGCCACAGCCAGGCCCTTCTTACCCCTAGGAGGACCACGGCTGGGCCCCCATCCCCAAGCAGGCAGCCAAGAGCAAGGCACTCACCCATCACACAGGGGCAGGCAGGGGGGCTGGGGGTCCTGTGGTGTCCGGGGCAGGGCCGAGGGGAGGGGGGTGGGGGGAAGTTGTTCCCTAGTCCAGCAGCTCCCGGATGCACCAGCTGCAGAGGAGGAGGTAGACGCACTCCCGCAGCAGCCGCAGGAGCCAGGAGCCCAGGCGCAGCCCCAGGGAGCTGTTGGCAGCTGCCGGCTGTGCCATCACCCGTGCCACCCTCCTCGGAGCACCGGGTGGACGGGCGGCCGTGGTCCGGAGCAGGCGCATGGCCGATGAGGTGGGAGCTGGCTCTGAGGTGGGGAGGTGGCTGTGCTGACAGGCAGGTTCCCGGCGAGCGCTGGAACCTGCTCTATTCTCTGCACTTCAAAAGCCTCCACAATAGTGAGTGTGAGGAGGGGGCACTGCCCAGGGACCCTTTTGTTCAGACAGAGCTGGCCTCCCCCCCCCCCCCCCATTCCCGTCAGAGCCCCACGGGGCTGGAAGGGTCTGGCCCTGCCGAGTGCGAGCGCAACACAGAGCGGAGGCTGAGCACAGCAGGTTTATTTGGCAGGTTTATTCAGTGTCATCCTCAGCAGCGCCAGGGATGGCCAGCCACAGGGGAGCCGGACGCTGGCACTGTCCCAGCAGAGCCTCCCTGGTCTTCACTGGCGGGAAGTGCGCTCCTCTTCCTCGTTTTCCAGCTCGTAGGCAGGCCGGTAGCTCTCCCGGCCCCGGGCGTCGGTGTAGCGCAGCGCCGGGTTCTTCAGTGTGTTGGCCATGCTGCCCAGGGAGGTGTAGCTGCGGGAGGAGACGGCGGCTACAAGGCTGTGCCCAGCGGGGTTGGCCGTGCCGAGCAGGGAGGGCAGTGCGGGGTACTCACCCCTTGTCGTAGAGAATGCAGTAGGGGACAAAGAGCTTCCGCAAAAACTCCCAGATGTCCCGGTAGGTCCAGTCCTGCAGGCAGAATTGGGCAGGGATCGCCGCAGGGGCTTGGGGGCTGCACCCTCGCTCCCAGAGAAGCCAGTCAGCCACCCCCCAGAGTGAACAGGAGAGGCAGCTGGGCCCCTGAGCACCCACTGTCCCTCCCCCAACGCAGGAACAAGCTCTGCCCAACAGCACCAGGCAGCTCATCTGCAGTGAGGGACACCCGCAGCCATGCAACGGGGCAGGAGACGCTCCAGGGAGAGGGGGGATCGGGAGGGAAGCCCCCTGGGATGGGGGTGAATCCAGTGCTGGCTTCCAGCCCTGGCACTTGAATGTACTGGGCTCGCTCCCCTGGCCAGCGGGGACTGCCACGTCCCCGTCCCCAGGGCAGGTGGAGGCCATGTACCAGCAAGGGGTTCACCCGCATGTAGGAGGGCCAGCCGGGGTCTGTCAGGCACATGGGTGCCAGGGTACACGAGTAGGGGTCCGTCCGCCGCGTCCCCATCAGGACGGCCTCCAGCTGCGGCTGCTGCTCCTTCAGGCTGGCCAGGGCCTCCTGGATGGAGCCCTCCACGGTGCACAGCTGGATCCCGTACCTGCGTGGCAGGATGGGCAGCTGCCTGCAGGGGCTGCGGGACATGATGCTCAGCCCCCTGCCCGGTGGGTCACCCCATTCTGCCCCGGTACCTCTGGACAGTCGCCTGGATGAACGTCTCCATTTCAGGGAAGGGGGAGGGGATGCGGATGTAGAGAACCTGCAGCTTCTCCCGCCTCTCTGGGTACCGCCTGCGGAGAGACCCGGCCCAGCTGGGTTATGGTGGATGGTAACTGGAAGCAGGGCAGCTGCCCAGTCCCAGCAAGCCCTGGAGCCTCAGCTGAGGTCCATGGGACCCCTTCACCCCACCCAGGTCAGGCCAGTAGAGCCCCGTGGCCAGGTACCTCTCCAGGGCGGCGTGGGTGAGGTGCAGCAGGGCCGTGCAGTCCTTGCCCCCGTTGAAGCCCACGCAGAGCTGGGCCAGGCTGTACCGGTCCAAAGCCTCCTCGATGGTCCCCAGTGCTGCTGCCACCTTCTGCCCTAGGGCCGAGCCTGCCAGGAAGGGACAGTCGGTGCCCGCCCGGGGGGCTGCGTTGCCTCGGTGCTGCCCCAGGGCCTGCAGCACCTTGTCCTCCAGGCACGTCTTGTCTCCAGACGCACGGCAGAGCCAACGTCTGCACCACAGCCTGGAGCCAAGAGCTTCCACAGCCTGGAGGTCGGTGCCAGGGATCCTACCTGCACTGGAGAACCGTGGCACCGCTCCCCCTACACATGCTGTGCTCTCAGGGACTGGGAACGGCACCGTCCTGCCCCAACTGCGGTTACGGGTCCCAGTCCCACTTGCATAGGCCAGAGCCCATTGCAGCACCAGCAAAGCCTCAGCACTGCTCAAGCTCCCCAGGACACCCAGAGAGGCAAGCTCTGCTCCCAGGCCAGTCTTCCCACTGCCTCACTGGGCCTGTGTGGGAGTGGCACGGGGGCACCGAGCTGAGCTGCAGCGCTGCCTCCCTCTACCTGACTCAGCCAGGCCATAAACCTCCGTGGCTGCTGTGGAGACACAGTCTGTCACCAAGGGCACGACGACATCTGGAGACAGTTTCTCCATCAAGAAGCAATGCGCTTCCTCCAGATCCTGCTCTGACTCCGAGTCGAGCGTCAGCTTCACACGGTAGTAGTTGTTGGACCAGTCCGGGTAGGAACCCAAGCTGACGCGGCCCTGGAAGGCGGCGTTGGCCTGGTCCAGTGCGGGTGCGATGAGGATCTCATCGGCCGCCACGTAGATGGTGCGGGAGTGGAAGCAGGTCTGTTCGTTGCGGAAGAGGTGGGCTAGGCCGTCCAGGGCACGCTCCATCAGCGCCGGGATGCCGGGGAAGATGTAGACGTTGCGCACGCTGACCAGCGGGTACTTGAAGGGGCCGCCCGTGCGGCTGTCCGTGCCGTAGTTGAGGCGGGAGGACTCGGGGATGTGAGCCAGCTTCATCTCGGGGCACCGTGCATCTGTCTTGCCAAAGAACTTGTGTACCAGGGCCACCAGCTCGGGGTGGGGAGTCACCCTCTCCCCAAAGGCCCTGGCCACAGCCTCGAAGGTCACATCGTCGTGCGTGGGGCCAATGCCCCCTGAAGTCAGTACGTAGGTGAAGCGGGAGGCGAAGGCGGCCACCTCGCTGGCGATGGCGTCCACCTCGTCAGGCACCACCGAGATCCGGGCCACCCGCACGCCCAGGGTGCGCAGTCGCTGGCACATGAAGAAGGAGTTCGTGTCCTGCGTGTGGCCCTGCGGGTCGGAGACACCTGTGACGGGGGAGGCGCCTCGGGCCCACCGGGCCCGGGCCCGCCCGCTCCCCTTGGGCCCGGCCCCACCTTGAGGATCTCGTCGCCGATGACAATGATACCGGCGGTGGCTGCGGAGCCCCGGGAGGCGACGGGACCGGAGGCCGACATGGGGCGGGAGGCGGGGGCGCGCACGGCCGCGCGCACAGCCCCGCGTGCCCCCCGCAACGCTCTCCACATGGACCCCGACCGGCTACCCCCGCTCGCCCGCCCAGGCCTCCCCGCCGCCTGCCCCGCCGCTCTCATTGGCCGGGCGGCACGCCCGTCACGAGGCGCTGCCAGCGCGGATTGGCCGAGAGGCGGGACTTAGGGGGAGGGAACCATCGCGGGGGCCGCTAATCCTCCAAACCAGCAGGGGGCGGTGTCAAAGAGCCGCCCGGGACACGGGGAAGGAACGAACGCCGCTCTCACGCCGCCGCCACTCGTGGCCTTCCCCCCCCCATCCCGAGGCTTCCCCGCAGCCCCTCCCACCCCCACGGTGCCCCAGGAGCCCCGCAGCCCCTCGGGACACCTCTCCCCCCAACACCGGGGGGAAAGGGCGGGTGGCAACCCCGGGAAAGTCCTCCCCTCCTCTGCTCCGGTCACCTGCCTGCAGCACCCCGGTGGGATGCTCGGAGGTACCGGGAGCCCCTCAGGCACACCACACACCCCTCCACCGCGACACGGCAAACAGGAGCTCCCAAATAATCCATTTATTGAAGTTTCAGGGGGTGTTCATGTGGGGAAAGGTCCCCGGTACCGGTACCGGGGCTGAGCCGCCGCCCAGGCAGCGCCGAGGGTCACCAGCACCCGCCGGCGCGGAGGAAGAAGAAGGTCCTGTCCCAGCTCGGGCGGCGGGGGCTTGGCGGGGCCGCTCACTTCTCCGGCTTCTTGGGCAGGGGCCGGCGGAAGAGCAGGATGTGGGGCTCTGGGGAGGGGGACACGGAGGCGGGAGGGGAGTCAGGCCGGGCCCCCCGGCCGCCGCCCCCCCTCCCGGGGCTCACCTGGCTCGTGGATCATGTAGTGGACCCAGCCCTGGCTCTGCTGCACCCCCAGGTTCCGCCACTCCGACTCCGACAGCAGGTGGGTCTTGGGCACCAGCTTGGCGATGTCCTTGGGCAACATCACATGCCTGCGGGCACGCGCCCTCAGCGGGCACCGGGACCGACCCCCCGCCGCCCCCCCCCGGGGATCCCCCTCCAGGGAACCGTTACCGGGAGAGCTCCCCCTTTGCCTCACCGGGGAGCCACGAGTCGTCCGCCCTCCCCCTGCTAGAGAGCCGTTAACGGCCTCCCCCGCACTGAGGAACCGCTACCGGGGAACCGCCTCCCACCCTCAGCAAGTGGCCGTTACTGGGGCACTACCCGCCCCGCCCCAGGGAGCCGTTACAGGAACGCTTCACTCTTACCGGGAAACCGTTACCGGGACCCTCATCCCCCCAGGGAGCCGTTACCGGGAGCCCACACTCTTATCAGGAAACCGTTATCAGCACAACTCTTCCCCGCGGATCCGCTATCAGGACAACCCCCTTCCCACCCCACCGAGGAGCGGGTACCGGGACTTCCTTCCTTGCTCCCCCCCCCCCCAGCAGCGGTTACCGGGCCGGGCCCGCCCCGCCTTACCGGTACTCAAACTCCTCGTCGTCGTACTTGTCCGAGTAGTAGATCTGCTTGTGCGCCATCCCCGCGGGCCGCCCCTTCCCGGCCGCCCCCCCCTCCTTCCCAGCAGCCCCCGCGCGCGCCCCTCGCCTCAGCGCCCCGACCGGCCGTTGAGCGCTCGCGCTTCCCGCCCCCCCACCCGCCTCCTTCCCTCCCGCGGCGCTTTCAAACGCCGCCGCCCAGCTCTCCCATTGGCCGGCACCGCTCCCGCGGGCCTCGTGGCACGGCGCGGGGCGGGAACTCGGCCAGTCGGCGCTCGCGCGGCGGGGAGGAGCGGTGGCGCCGCTCCCCCGCGGGCGGCCATTGGCCCGCTCGTCACGGGACGGGGGGGGGGGGTGTGGGTGTGTGTGCGCGCGCGGTGAGGCCGCGCTAGAGGGCGGGGGCCGGAAGTGAGTGGCGGGGCGGCGGGAGGGGAGGGGGGGGCGCGGGTGGGGCGGGCGCCGCGGCCGCCGGGACTGGAGGAGACCGGCGCGAGACCCATGGTGCCCCGGTGAGCGCGTGGGCCGGCCCGAGGCGGGGCGGAGCGGGGCGGGGGACGGGGAGCCACGGCGGGGTCTGCGCGGCCTGCGCAGGTCCCGGGGCGGGTGAGGCCCCGTTGGTGCCGGGCCGTGTCCCGAGGAGCCCCCCGCGGCGATGCCGCCGGGGGCGACTTAGTCCGCATCGCTCGCCGGCGCTCCCCGCCACGACCTCCCGCGGAGCGAGCGAGCGAGCGAGCGAGTGGAGGGTCCCGCCGCAGCCGCCCCGCGCCGCCGATCCCCGCTGCCGCTGCACGCCCGGCGCGGAGCGGGGGGGGGGGCTCCGGGCCCCTCCCCTGGGCGGCCCGGCCGGAGGCGGTGCCGGTGCCAGGCTGTGCCAGCCTCTCGGGGTCGCTCCTGGTGCCCTGTCTGTTCTCCCACCCCTGACTCCGGTGGGGTGGCAGCCGCTGCGCGTGCCCAGGGCCGCTCGCTGGGCTCTGGTTTGCGTCGCCCGGTCCCGGCGCTCAGGGACGTGTGACCGTGTGGCACCCGGGAGGGTCGCTGCTCAGGAGTTTTATCGGGCCCCAGACCGGTGTGACCCCAGTAGGCACGCCGCACCGGCCGGGTTCCACGCACCCTGCCCTGTCCCGCCTCGGCGATCGGCGGGAGGCGGAGGGCGAGCACCCGGAGCTGCCCCGGCCGTGGTTGATTCCCCCTCGTGGGTCTTTGCCTTGCCTCCGGCAGCGCATCGCATCCGTGCATCCATCCCTCCCAGGCTGTCACCGCTTCTCCAGTTTAATTTCTCAGGTGGGGTCAACCCACACACCACGCTCCCCCGGGAGACCCTGGACACGGGTTCTGAGCAGATGTCACCCGGGCCCTGCCCGTGGGCAAAGGGCAGCGCTCCTGGGGATGCCCTGGCACGTCCTGAGAGCTCCAAGCCGCCGTCTCTTCCCAGCTGAGCTGGGCCTGAGGAACCACTCGCAGCCCTTGGGTGGGGGAGCAGCGTGGCTGGGCTGCCTGTGCCCTCGGGAGCTGTGCGGGGCAGGGTCCCCTCCTTTCAGGGACAAAAGTTGGGGCCCCGAGGAGGTTTCGGCGAGACTGAGCGCTCCGGGTCACCGTCTGGATCCTCTTTCCCTGCCGCCAATCTCAGCCCCCGGCGTCCAAAGGGCCTCGTCGCTGCCTGTTCTCGGCAGCCAGTGACCTGGTGCTGTGCTGCTGGGCCCTGCCCACAGCTGAGCTGCCAAGCGGAGCCCTTATCTCGCTGCCTCCTGAGCTAATCGCGTTAGCGCCCGCCTGAGCTCCAGGCACAGGCCCCAGATAAGGGCAGGATTGCTGCAAGGAACTAAATCGTGTTTGCTGCCCTGCGCTGCTCGGCTGGGGGTGGGAACTGGACTGGCAGCGGCGGCCCAAGAGCTGCTCCTGTTTCTCTTGCCTTGTTTTCCTTTTGCAGAGCTTCCTGCCCCTCCTGGCTCCCTCCTGCAGCCTCTTTCCACGACTTCCTTCTTCACCCCCTGGGAGGAGGGGGGGCCGCAGCTCCGGGGGGCTCTGCACGTCCTTTCGCAGTGGGGTGCCAGCCGAGAGGGTGGTAGGAGGGGGCAGCTCTGCCCTCACCCCCCCAGGCTGCCTCTGCTCTCCCCCATTGTGTGTGGCCTCTGGGTGCTGCTTTTGGGACCAGGGCGGGCTCAGTTTCAACACTTGGCTCGGCTCATGGAGTGACTCTCAGTCTCTGGTGCCGTTTGCCGGTCCGGGCACGGTCTGACCAGAGCCAGTTTCGGCCTCATCCCCACCTCCTTGGAACATCCATCTCTGTTCTGCCCGGAGAAGGCGGGAAGCAGGAGCCTTCCTGGCCCTCTCGCCCCGTGCATCGGCAGCGCGGCTGCCACAACCCCATCCGCCTGCGGTCAGCGAGGAGGAGCAGGGTCTGCCCTTAGCGCCAGGGCCCCCGCCTCAGCGGGCCGGGGCAGGGCTGCCTAACTCCCTGTTTGTCCCCGAACCGCAGGTCGCAGCGCCAGACGAGAGGGGCTGTGCGGTTCTGTTCCCTGCCCGGGGCCTGCCCTGCCCTCCGCCAGCGATGGAGTACGTGGTAAGGACTTCGGTGGAGGACTAGGTGGCTTCGGTGGCGGATCCTGCCTCCCCTCTCTCCCCGCTGGCAGGGCCCCAGCCTCCTCCCCGCATCTCCGCTGGCGTCTCCCGGCCCCTCTTCCGAGCGGTGGAGAGGTTGAGCGCAGGAGCGCGTAGGCGCCGCGTGATGCTGTTGTGCTGTTAAGGAGGGGGGGGGGGAAGGAGGCGTTGGCTGGATTTGAGTGGTTTTCTTTGCTTCTCTCAGCCCCGGGGGCTTGGGGGTGGCTCCTCTGCCGCCAGGGTCGGACCGAGGGGGTCCCTGCCCCAGGTGAGGTGCGTACGTGCGGCAGCGGCCGGATCGTGGCCGCCTGCTCCTCGCTGTGATTTCTTGCCAAACCACTGGCGTGTTCCAGGTCTCTGACTCAGCTCCCACTTTGTGTTTCCCGGGAGGATGTCGGGAGCTGGCCCAGCAGCAGGGCCCCGAGCGTCGCCTCTCTGCTTCTCTTCTTTGCCCCAGGCTGGGCATGAAGTCCCAGCCTCAGGTGCCTGAAAGTAGCCCAAAAGTTGCCCACGTCCCTCAGCCTGTCCTGCCTGTGGGGAGGATCCGGCTGATCCGGCAGCTACGCTGGATGCCGGGGCACCAGTAGCAGCTGGAGCCCCTGGGGCGGCTGTTCTGGCTGCTCCGCTCTCCTCCGCTGCCGGGCAGGGGGTACAGCTGGATGGGGCTCTGGGGCTGCCCCACGGGCAGGGCTGTTGTTCTGCAGCTCTGCGCCTGTCTCTGTTTGCCTTCTGCGTCCTGAGCCGGCTGGGAAGGGGTTTCTGACACCCTGGGGTGGGCTCTGGGTCCAGGGGGGCCACAGTGGCACCACCTTTGGCCTCCAGGGGCTGGGAGCAGCCGTGTGTTTTGTCACCAGCCAGTGCAGGCTGGAGGGGTGACGTGAGCTGGCTGGGCTCGGGAGGCTCTGATAAAATCAGAAATGATTCCATCTTACAAAAGCAGAGTCCTGGCTGAGCAGGGGGCTGCGGCTGCTGGGGGTGCGCCGTCCCCTCTGGGCGAAGCTGCACCCTGGATGGTGGGAAGGGGCCGAGGAGGACCCCTCCCCCCCCCGGCCCCTGCACAGTTCCCTCTGCTCTTACCCCAGCAGGTCCTTGTGGAAGAGTCGGGGCTCACAGAGCCTGTGCTAGGGGACCCCAGCTCCCCAAACCCCGCTGCCCTGCACCCATTCGACACCACCCAGGCAGGCTCCCCCCCCTACCCCCGCCAGCGGGGGGCTGCGTCTGGCCCCTCACACG
The DNA here is from genome assembly GCA_024611175.1 of Megaceryle torquata. Classification (NCBI taxonomy): domain Eukaryota; kingdom Metazoa; phylum Chordata; class Aves; order Coraciiformes; family Cerylidae; genus Megaceryle; species Megaceryle torquata. Next base: position 15,280 of record JANIJG010006102.1, read on the forward strand.
GGGTTGGCAGCTTCCTGGCTCCCTGGCCTTGGGCTTCCTGCTTTTCTTCAGAGCCTCAGCGCTGCCGGCCACGGGAAGGTCACAGCGCCGAGTGGCCGGGGGGCCCCCAGCGGGGACGAGCGCTTCGCGAGACGACTGCTGTGGGTTCTCTGCACCCGTGGGACCGCTGCTGCCGGCGGCTGAGGTGGGGGCTGTTGCTTGCGCAAGCGGCGTGTCCAGCCGAGGCGATGCTCCGGCACCGGGACCAGGCCGGGTGATGACGGTGCCACCATCGTGAGCTGCAGGAGGCGACTTCCAGCTCCGTCCTGGTTTCTATTTCGCCGGCCCCGTGGTGATGCAGCAGCGGCTGGGAAGCGGGGCAGGCGGCTGCCGGTGCCGAGCGGGTCCAGGCAGGGAGAGCCCTTCCCTTAGGTTGGGTTTACCCGGTTTTGTGGAGCACCTGGTGCCTGGGAAGGCCGTGGCTCAGGGGTTGGGCACCGCAGGGCTGCCCGAAATCCCTGCCTCAGTCCATGGGAGGTGGAAGGGGGAAGAACTCTTGCCCCCAGGGAGGCTGGAGAGGAAGAGACTGGTGAGAGCAGCACGGGTGCATGGCCCAAGGTCTTGCCGGTGCGTCAAGGACAGGGGAGCAGCGGCTCACCCCCCACACACCCCCTGCCCGCTGGCAGGGGCTCTGTCTGGCTCCCCGCGGTGGCAGGGGCTGAGGTTCGCCCCCCGGCGCGCTCTCACCACCCGCTCCCACTTAGCTCCGCCTGTGACCTTGATTTTTCTGCTCCAGATCGGCGCTGGGTCCCCACCCCTCGCCCCTCCTGCGCTGCGCCCCAGCCCGCGCAGCCCCTGCCCCGCCGCCCGTGAGTCAGCACGGCCCTGACGAGCAGCAGCAGCCCCTTCTTGTCCTCTCCTGGGGGCAGCCGAGCAGCAGCAGCCCCTTCCCTGCTCCCGGGATGCAGGAAGCAGCAACAGCAGCAGCAGCGAGCAGCAGCCGCTGCCTCCCCCGCCTGTTCCCCGCCACGGCCGAGGGCCAGTGCTGAGCTCAGCCTTGCCCAGCGGCCAGCCCACCTGTATCCTGCTCCCGAGCATCCTCCTCTTCCTCCCGACAGCTTTCCGGGCAACATTTGCGCTTGAAGGACTGGATGTCCCTGCATCCCAGGCAGCTGCGGGCATCTCGGCATCGCGGACCCCCCCGGCAGAGCCCTGGGAGCCAACGGCGGCCGCTCGCCGCCGGCACGTGGGCTGCGTAGCGCCGGCCACCACAGAGGGACCTTGTTCGCTCCTGGACGGTGCTGGGAGCGGGGCTGGGCTGGGCTGGGATGCGCTCTGTGGCCGCCTTGTCTCAGGGCTTTAAATATTCATGCTTTTGATTTCCTCTTAGCGCGGCCGGTGGGGACGGACCCGGCGCTGGGCACAGGGGGGGACGGATCCGACCCTGGCTGAAGACAATGGGATTTGTGGCCAGTCCAGTGCAGGAGTGCTGTGGGGGGACTGGTTCTGAGGGTCTCCAGGTGAAGGGCTGAGCGTGCTGAGTCTCACTCCCCGAGCTGGTGGCTCTCCGGGGCGTCACCGCGGCCCCGTTTCCTCCCCGCCGCGGCGGGAGCGTGAGGTCGCTCCGCATCTGGCCGGATCCGCGCGTCCCTGCTGACGCCCGTCACCATCGATCGGCTGCCAGGGCACAGAGCCGGGCACCCCTCGGACCCGCTACCGGCATCCCGGGGCTGGCTCTCCCTGCCAGCCATGCCAGGCTGGCTCGGGCCCGGGGCAGAGCTCAGCAGAGGCTTCTGCTCTGGGGCAGCTTCTCGGCGGCTGCGGGTGCTCCGACCTTTCACGGGGCCCCCGTGAGACCCGTCCGGCTGCCTCCACCCCGCTGCTGCCTGGGCTGGGTCGGCCGCGGCCCCGCTCGCCGCTCTTCGGCATGGATCTTCTGCAGAAGAGCAAATACAGCCACCTGCGGAACGAGTCGGTCTCCTCACTGGAGGAGGCCGTGGGGGGCCTGGGGGCACCGGCTTCCCCAGTGGAGTCCCTCGCAGGGGCACGGTCTCTGCCGGGCTCCCCATCCTCCTTCTCCTCCTCCCTCGGCACCACGGCGCCTCTCAGGGAGCTCTTGCCCGAGTCAGAGGACAGTCCCACCACCCTCTGCTCCTTCTTCCCCAAAATGGCCAACCTGAAGCTCTCAAACCCCGCCAACCTGCTCAGCCTGCGGAGTTCCTCGGCCGGCAGCAGCCCAGGAGAGCCCGGCCCCGCCGCGATGCTGGCACCGGCACCGGTACCAGAGGGGGCTGCCGGCTCCGACTCAGCGGGACCTGTCACTGTCTGTTCCCAGGATATGAACAAGCTGAGCTGCGGGAAGAAGACGCGGGTGGAAGGCGGCCAGCTGGGGGGTGACGAATGGACTCGCCACGGCAGCTTTGTCAATAAGCCCACCCGCGGCTGGCTGCACCCCGATGACAAAGTCATGGGCCCTGGGGTCTCCTACCACGTCCGGGTGAGTGCTGGGGACTCGGGGTGGGGGGAGAGTGGGAAGGGTTGTGATGGGGATTTGGGGACCTGCTGGCATATTCCTTGGGGGTGGCAGTTGGGCAGCGGGGTTCTCACCACTGCGGAGCCGGGGGGCTGTGGGGGGAGCACACCCTGGGGCCGGCCAGGCTGACCCTGCTCTCTCCCCCAGTACATGGGCTGTGTGGAAGTCCTCCAGTCCATGAGGGCTCTGGATTTCAACACTAGGACGCAGGTCACCAGGTGAGCTCTGCTTCTCCCCAGGCGCTGCCACTTTGGGGTCGGGGGGATCTGAGAACGACACAAACCCCTGGTGGGGGGCATCTGGGGCTTTTGGTGCAGCCCCATCCAGTACCAGTGCCAGCTCGCTTCACCCGCTGGCTCCACTGCGTGCAGGCTTCCCGTTTGTCACCCCGTCCTGACTGTGCTGGTCCCCATGTCCTCGGGTCCATGGCTGGGGGGGTCACAGGGGAATGGGGATGGCAGGCGCTGGCGGGACTGACCTGCTGTGCTCACCACAGGGAGGCCATCGGGCTGGTGTGCGAGGCCGTGCCCGGTGCCAAGGGAGCCGTGCGGAGGAGGAAGGTGAGGCCGGGCTGGGGAGCTGCTGGGCGGGGGCATCCTCGGACATCTGGGCATGGGGCCGAGGGCCAGATCCCAGCCCAGCTGGCCCTGCCCAGGCTGGGCAACCTGAGGCTCTGACCAGCCAGTGGAGCTCGGTGGGAGGACGAGGTGCCTGGCTCTGCTGGGGAGGGCAGCAGCAGGTGCCACATCACCCCCCTCACTGGGCTGTGTCCAGCCCAGGGAGCCCCTTGCCCAAGCTGCCGTTTGCCCCCAGCCCTGCGGCCGCTCCCTGAACTCCATCCTGGGCAAGAGCAACCTGAAGTTTGCCGGCATGCCCATCACCCTGACCATCTCCACCAGCAGCCTCAACCTTATGGCTTCTGACTGCAAGCAGGTGAGAGAGCCGGGAGGGGCCGGGTGGCTGGCCTGAGACCCCACTCGGGGCCCTGCTGGGGCAGGGGATGTCTCCAGCCTCCCTAAGGGGTGTCTGGGTGGGCTGTGTGACCTCCTGAGTCAGTCCCTGGGGTGAAGAGGTCAGATATCCTGCACGCTTTGTAGAATCTGTCCTTAAAACTGTTGAGACCCAAGTCTCCTGGACCTGGGGTCAGGTCTCCTGGTTTCGACCCTGCTCCCAGTGGCCCTGTTGGTGCCCCAATCCTTTTCCTGGTAGCCCATGGCTCGTAACTGGGGCTCCAGAGGCTTGTAAGCCCCTGTGCTGGATCAGCCTGGGGAGGAGCGTGGCAGGCAGATGGTGCCACCTCCAGCTGGACACAGAGTTGCTCCTGACTTGTCTGACAAACCCTCTGCCTTGCAGATCATCGCCAACCACCACATGCAGTCCATCTCCTTTGCTTCTGGGGGAGACCCGGTGAGTGCGCAGGGTCCCCCCCCGACGCGTATCCTGCCCGGTGCTGGGGATCGGTGCCTCCCCTCAAAGTCACAGGCACCGTGCTCCCCGGCAGCCCGGTCTCACCGCCGGCATCTCGCCCACAGGACACGGCCGAGTACGTCGCCTATGTTGCCAAAGACCCCGTCAATCAGAGAGGTGAGGCCGCCACTGAGGGTCCCAGTTCCCAGAGCCCTGTTTCATGGACCTTTAGGCTCAGCTCGGTGTGGTGGGTGGGTGCTGGGTCCCCCATAAGGAGTCTCCGGGGTGCACAGGGCCGGCTCGTGGGGTGGAGAACGTGACGTTGGGGTTCCACGCTCCCATCCCACCACTCACCTCCCCCTCCCCAGCCTGCCACATCCTGGAGTGCCCCGAGGGCTTGGCGCAGGACGTGATCAGCACCATCGGGCAGGCCTTCGAGCTGCGGTTCAAGCAGTACCTGAAGAACCCCCCGAAGCTGGTGACACCTCACGACAGGTAAGGGCAGGAGGGCGGTGGGAGGGTGGTTTGGGTGGTTTTGGATGGGGGGGTGCAGCCCCAGCCACTCTCAGCTGCTCACGGGTGCTGCACCCTCCCAGGATGGCAGGGTTTGATGGCTCTGCTTGGGATGAGGAAGAGGAGGAACCAGCCCCAGACCACCAGTATTACAATGACTTCCCCGGCAAGGAGCCTCCCATTGGGGGGGTTGTGGACATGCGGCTGCGGGATGGGGCTGCTCAGACCCCCAACCACTTGGGAGCCACCCTGGTAAGGCTTTGGGCACATCCTCCTGGGGACCCTCTGCATTACAAAGGGGTTGCAGGGACCCCGACCGGGCCGTGGGCTCTTCACTCAGGCTCCATCACAAGGCCCACAGCAAGTGTCACCCTGGCACCTCCAGCAGCCCAGGGTGGTGGGAACTGGCTGGGGGCGGGGGGCAGCCCAGGGGGCTCACTACCCTCCTCTCCCTGCAGCCCGTCGGCCAGTCGTCCGGTGGGGACTATGAGCCCCGGAAGCAGCACGTGCCTGCCCAAGGTAATGTGACAGCCACGGCCAGTCCCCATCTGCTTTCCAGGGCCCCGAGCGGTCCGAAAAGACAAGCCAAGGAAAGCTGGGGCCCTGCTGACTGCGGTGCTCTTGGCAGCAGGGAGAGAGAAGTACCCGGCCCCGGCGGGTGCGTCCGGCCGCACGGACCTGTTCGATGACCCCTCTTACGTCAACGTGCAGAACATGGACAAGACACGCCAAGCGTTGGCCGCTGGCACCCCCGTGACGGCCAACGGCAGCACCCAGAGAGACCTCTTTGACATGAGTGAGTGGGACGGTGGCCGCAGCCACGCCTGGGCTGGAAGGGGTCCGTGCTGGGCTGCAGTGGGTCACTGGGAGGTCGGTCATGGGGTGTGCGTGTGTCCCCACTCCTCTCTCCCTGCAGAGCCCTTTGAAGACGCCCTGCGTGTCCCCCCGTCCGTGCCTGTGGGGCTGCCCCCCGCCCAGGTGGTGGCCTCCATGGAGGAGCAGCTGAGACGGGAGCCCTGGTACCACGGGAAGATGAACCGCAAGGAGGCAGAGAAGCTGCTGAAGGTGAACGGAGACTTCCTGGTGCGGGAGAGCACCACCACCCCCGGCCAGTACGTGCTGACCGGCTTGCAGGGCGGGCAGCCCAAGCATCTGCTGCTCGTCGATCCCGAGGGAGTGGTGAGTCCGCTTGACACCCCGGGACAGAGCCTGGCACAGCTTTAGGGGGGGGGACTGGGGGCGCTACAGGAGCTACCCCAGGGCATTGTGCTCCCCCCAGTCCTCAGGGGATGTCTCTGGGCTGGCTGGGGGGACAGAGAGGGCCTGGGGGAGCGTGGGGGTGAGGGCTGCTCCCCCAGGTCAGTGCCCAGGCCATGGAGGGTGGTGGTGGGTCTGGCATCCCGTGGGCACCGGCAGCCTCCCACGTGCCTCTTCCCCGGCCCCCCAGGTGCGGACCAAAGACCACCGCTTTGAGAGCGTCAGCCACCTCATCAGCTACCACATGGACAATCACCTGCCCATCATCTCGGCCGGCAGCGAGATGTGCCTGCAGCAGCCGGTGGAGAGGAGACTCTGAGCGCCGGGGGCGGGGGGGCCCGGTGTGCAGCCCCCCAGCCCAGCTCCCTGCCCCAGGAAGCCCCATGGACTCTGGCCGAGTGCTCTGCCTGGGACTGAGCGTGGACTTGGCCGGGACCACGGCCCATCCCCCTGCGCCATACGGAGCTGGTGGCCGTGGGGGGCTGCCCACAGCGCAGGGGGGGGCTGCTCGTGCCAAAGCCCCTGGCCCCCCTCCCAGCTCCAGCCTTTGCACAGCGGCTCAGCTCCTACCAAAACCCGGCCCCTCTGCTGGGGCACGGGCTCGGGGCTGGCAGAGCCGAGCTCCGCGGGTGGAGGGGGGGTGGGGGTGCAGCCCAGCCTCGTCCCCGGGCCACGGAAGAGGCTTGGGGGGGGGGAGGTCCTTGCCCCCAAGCACAAGCCCCGGCCGGCCCCGCACCGACTGTACCCGATCACTTTACGTGTTAACTCTGTGCCTTGACCCCGCAGGTCCCACTCTCTTATGCAATGCCGGGGGGGGGCCGGGGGCAGAGCCCCCCCCAATCTGTGTTCCCAGACCCCCTCTCCCCCGCCCCCTTCCCGGGACGTGCTCCTGCGACCCCTCCCCACCTGCTTCCCCCTGGGGTCCCGGCTCTGCACGGAGCTCCGGCAGCCCCGCGGCTGGGGGAGGGGGTGTCATTGGGAGGGTCATTTCCCCCCC
>JANIJG010006103.1:12680-40168 GCA_024611175.1 Megaceryle torquata
GTAGCTCTCCTCTGGACACCTTCCAGCATCTCAATGTCTTTCCTATAACGAGGGGCCCAGAACTGAACACAGTATTCGAGACGAGGCCTCACAAGTGCTGAGTACAAGGGCACGATAACTTCCCTTCTGCTGACCACACTACTGATACAAGCCAGGATCCTGCTGGCCTTCTTGGCCACCTGGGCACACCGCTGACTCATATTAAGCTGTCTGTTCACCAGCACCCCCAGGTCCTTTTCTGCTGGTCAGCTTTCCAGCCACTCATCCCCAAGTTTGTAGCATTGTCTGGGGTTGTTGTGACTGAAATGCAGGACCCGGCACTTGGCTTTGTTGTACCTCATACAATTGGCCTTGGCCCATTGATCCAACCTGTGCAGGTCCCTCTGCAGAGCCTTCCTGCCCTTGAGCAGATCAACACTCCTACACAATTTGGTGTTGTTTGAAAACTTATGATGTTGGAATCTGGGAGGAGAAATTACTTTGACTCAAGCATGGAGGAAGAGGACAGGGGGAGGCTGGGCAAGAGAAAGGACTTGAAAGCAGCAGGAACAGAGAGGGGATCTCCAACCATTTACACCATGTCCCCTCCCAAACCAGGAAGATGATGTGAAAAGGAAGAGAGCACAGGTGAGGTCCAGAGAGCTGTGAGTGCTGGGGAGAGCACACAGAGCCCAGAAACAGCCAGGAGGGGAAAAAAATGTCATGGTGGCACTGAAAAGCTGGTGGAGGTGAGGGGTCAGTGTAGCTGGGTGGAGAGGGTGGTACACCAGCAGGACAGGGACTCGATCCAGAGTTGTCAAAGGAAGGGATGAGGAGCATGGTGGGAAGAGGATAGGCTTGGCATGGAAAATGGAAGGGCATAAGGAAGATAACAGGGTCAGGTGCTGTGATGGACAAAGGGTGAGGTCACAGCAATGGCCGGGTGGCAGACAAGTGTGTGCACGAAAACAGAAAACAGGCAGCAGCTCCTGCCTGTGGTTTCTAGGTACGGTGTTTGGCTGCCTGCAATCAGAAGTGATTGATTACAGAATTAGGCTGGTGCTATTTTGGCCCTGTGACTTCAGATGACGTAATCTAAACCCACTGTGTCTTTATCCTTGCAGCAAGGATAACTCTTTAGACATAGGGATGCTTTTGGGGGAGACACGTCAGAAGGCTTTTCCCCAAACTGCGTTTGTAATCCTGCCACTCCTCTCATCAATCATCAAGCTCATATAAAACAGGCAGTGTGCTTCCTGTGAGAGTGTTGTGAATTTTCAAAGGCAAAGTGCACTATTGTTTAATAGCAAATTATTCACTGGCATTGATAAACAGGCTCTGCTTGCGATTACTGCAGCAATTACTCACTCTCCTAATTTAGACATGAGGAAAAATTAATTCAAGCTTCCAGTTGATCATTTATATCTTTGGCTTTTGTGAAACACATCACAGCACACTGAAAACAACTCCACCATAGAGGAAGTCAATCTGTTCAGATTGATAACGTGTTTCACTCTTGTTCTGTCACAGAGGGCGTCCAAGCTGAAGAACTGATGCTGAAGGTGTTATTGTTATATTTTGGGAACAAAACCATATGAAAATAATTTTGTTTAACCTTAAATTAAAAGCAGAGGGGAGGGATGTTACTGTGGTTAGGCGGGAACTCCACGTACAGCTAAACAAACAAATAAAATAGTAGGATGTTTAAGTAATTTGACCTTACCTTACCCCTAGACCACCCTTCAAGTGCTGATGGACCCATCTCCAAACAACAAGACATCTAAGACGTTCAGAGAAGGCTTGCTGGGAGCAATGAGACAATGCTGGCTGTCTAGTTCAGGAGGAAATGGTGGCAGGAGTATAAAAAACTGTTAATGGTTTTAGTAATGGTTAAGTTGGACTATCATATTTACTCTTTCTCATAATTCAGGAGCAGTGAGATGGAAAGGCAGACACATAATATTGGAACAGGGAATTGCTTCTATTTATTAATATTATTAAAGTTACTCCACAAATTGCAAAGGGTACAAGAATTTTGTGGTAACTGAAAGCCTGAGCTCTCAATATCTACGTGAAAGCAGTGCCTGAGAAGCACCTTCTCCAGGTTTTCTCTCCCTCTTGGTGCTGTGGTTTCACTTTCTGTGGCTATCTCGGTGTTTGCTGCTGGCAGCTGTTCAGCTGGTCTTAGAGGAGAGCAGGAAGAGCCTTTCCTCGGCATACGCCAGTGCAAGTCTGACAGCGCATTCCTCGTAAGCACAGGCTGCGTGCAGAGTAGAACCTCTTCCGTGTCTGGTGAGGAACATGCATGGGCAGATGAGGCCTCATGCTCTGTCAAACTTTGCCTCTGAAGCAGAGTACAGATTGCCTGCAGTTTTGTCTTCCAAATTCTGGTTTATTTACCTCAAATGGTGTCACTGCAGCAAGCATTTCTGTTCAGGTGCAATATGGAGCTTCAGTGACCCCAGGTTGGTTTTTACATTCCAGCTCTGGCCCCAAGAAGCACCCACCACACATCTGTGCTAGGCACCGTTTGCAGAAATAACACCACTTCTTTCCCCAGCCCAGGGGGGGCAGGTGAGGGTGAAGCACAGGCAACACTGTGGCCACCCAGAGCAGACTTTGGGAGGTAACTGGTTGAAAAACTGAAAGGCAGCAAAATATTTTCTCCTCTTGGAGATCAGCTCTGATTGACAACATGGTAGCTGGGAGCATTTAGTGAAAGTAGCCAAGGTTGAACACAAGGTTGGCTCATTAACAAAAACTTGGATATTGTTTCAGTTAGGAGACAGAATTAAGCCCTTTACTTTTTTTTTTTCTCCTCCAGTGCAGTGAATGTTTGATTAGCAGAAGATCATTATTACCACTGGTTCCCCCAGGCAGATATCTCTGCCTGCCCCTGCCTCCTGTGCTGTGGCTCTGCTGTGGCTGAAGGTGCTGACACCTCTTACCATCTCAGGTGGGAGGTCATGCCCTGTCTCCCTTGCTGCCACCGTGGCTTTGCCTGGCTTTGGGATGCATGGAGCTCCTCTGAGCAGTTTGAGTGCCACACAAGTGTAGCTACTCTGACTTCTTCAGGAGGCACTATTGCTCCTGTGCCAAAGCCAAGCAGCAAAGTGGGTGGATACACTAGCTAGCCTGGATTGGGGAAGGAGGAGGACATTGCTCTGGAGACATGCTACAGCCCAGAACAGCTGCCAACAGGGCACAGCACTACAACTACTACTAGTGGGAGTCACAGGCTGTAAACACTACGTCTGCACATCACAGTTGTACTTGATACAGCCATAGGAAGTGCATTCCAGAGGTTGCAGCACCCTGAGATCCCTGACTTGTGCTGGTGTGTGCTGCAGGTGTGGAGCCATCGTAAAGCACTGACCATTGTGTTATAACCGGGCTGGTCTGAGGAAAGAAAACTATCATTTGGAGTTCATCTTATCTGAGGCTATCATACAAGCTCAGGAACTGTGTAATTCAGTTGCCCTGATTAGCCAAAAGCTAAATAGTTTCTAAAGTTTATTTCCTGTCTTTATAGCAACTGTCTATCCTTTTATTTATTTTCACTGAAAGCTACTGGTGTGCTAAAAATAATTCCTGTAGCAATCCTTGTGGCAGATTGTATAACAATCGCAGGCTGAAGTCAGAGCCACTGGAAAGCGAAGGATGCCTCCTTGGCCAGTCTCTTCTTATGAACTTCCATATTTTTTTATGTTTTGTGCTAAAGCATTTTCTGTTCCTTGCAGTTGAGAAGAGCTGACGGCTTGCATTGTTGTTACCTTGAAAGGGCAGTTATCACAGTTAATCCACCCTCCAAGGTTTTTCCTCAGGATAATTATTGTTTCGGTGATTCATCTTGCAGACCCTGCCCTTCCTTATTCGCACAAAATATCCTACTCCCTGCAATATTTCTGGGTCAGGCTCGTGCCACACATGTGATTTCCTCTTGGGCACACAGAGACAACAAGATGGATTTAAAGGTCAGCCATGGCTGGGCCAGCCAACCTTGGCAGCTTCGTGTGTCACCTACGTGACGTTATCGACTGTGTAGCGGTTTGAAGGGCCACACGGGAGTGGGGTGGTGAGGCAGAGTTCACTCGTGTTTCTCGCGGGGCTGGGGGGGGGTGGTGTTTCTATTGTTGTGCTGGAAAATTTCACTGCTCCTGTCTTCAGTGGAAAACGTTATCACCAGCACATCCTGGCGTGTAATTCTACCTCATTTATTATTGTCTAGTGCTGGCTTTATGCTTATGGTGCATTTCTAAGGTACTTAGAGAGGGTTGTGGTTTTTCAAGGAAACATAATTCACAGGGGACAGGGGAGGGAGAATCCTGCAAGTTTTTGGCACAAATTGAGTCAAATTTTACTGAAATTAAAAATATAACCTGTGCAGGCTTTAACATGAGTTCTGCATGGTCTGGAGGCTACAGGAAATGAAATAGGCCCAACAGGCAGGATTACCACTTGGTAGACCTGAGCTTTGCTCTTCCTGACAAACTGCTTGTTGGGGTCTGTTTGTACATCCTGTGCTTTCCCATTTGGGTGCAAACCACCACATTTTTGTAGCAGGCAGATGTTACTCAACACTTGTAGTTGTCTAATCTCAGGTTATTTCTCAGGATACAAAGGCTGGATGAAACCCAGTGATGCCACCAAAAAGCCAGATCAGAAGCTCAGTTTGGGTTTGTTTCAGAGTTTGGGGTTTTTTTCCCCCATTTAACCTTGGAGTTTGTGCTAGAGAGATGGCCTCACAGCTCATCAGCTCATCTGGTGACCCTGCCCAGTGGTGTGCTGCAGCAGAAGCAAGGGAGCATCGTCAAATGGAGCAAGCAAAATCCCTACAGGTGGTTCCACAGTGCTGCCTTTTGTGAGACCCCTGGCCCCTGCACCAGCCATTTTCAAGCAGACTAGGGGCAGTGCTTGCCCTTGATGCTGAGGTGAGAAGCACCATGACACCCTCCAGTGCAGAATTAACCTCAGGGTGCCCCCAGCTCTGCTGCCTTCCCTCACCTTGCTGAAACAGCTGCCCCACAGTACCACAATACTGCTGGTTGCTAGATCACTGTAAAATGCAGCTACCCCATCTCTTGTCTCAGAGCTATAGCACCTGAGCTGGTGAGATCAATAAGGCAGCTTCAGGTCCATAAATTCCAGCTAGAATGGGAAATGTGTATTAGTAGGGAAATTTTATGTACTGCTGCATTTGGCTAAGACCATCAGAACGTGATGGTAGTTTGGTTGGCAAGTTGCTACCACCAAATTCACTCAATTTTTACTTTAGGTGCTTTGGAGAAAATCAAAGTCTTGAGTAAAGCCCCTTTAGGGACAGAGAAAATAAGGGAGAAAAAACATAAGCTTCAAACTTCATTTCTTTGTACACTGAGGGTGTAAGATGAAGGTGGCAAGAGCTGTGGCTGGTCCTGCTAACCCTTCAAGGGGTGTGAGTTTGCTGTGTTGTGAACAGGCTACAACTATGTGCTTGTTAATACAGTGAGGAACTGTGGTATTACTAAACCCACCTCTTCTGCTCTTAGGACCCAAGCAGCTGAGCTGGCACTTCACTTGCACCAGAGAGCTCCTTATAGAGTCTGAGCACCTGCGAAGCCAACACGCTCCTGGATCTGACACACTTGCTGCTGGGTGCCTCTGGTAGCGCAAAGATGTTGCCTTCAGCATGTGCCTGTTCCATCTCCTTTAGACAAAGTCACCCAGTGAACTCAATCATACCTTACCAAATTCCCATGGTGAGTCATAAGGATATTTTTCACATCACCAAATCAATACACTCACACAGCAGGATACTCTTCCTGCAAACCTTTCACATACCGATGGAACACGACACCTATCTCCAAACATGGGTGTATAACTTTCGATATCAAGAAATGACAACCAGTACACACAGTGTTGACGCACACAAAGCTGCACAAGTACTAGCCAAAACAAATGGGGAACACATTCCTCAGGGAGCCTGAATCACTGTCCTGCAGCCGCTGCCAGACAGTAGATTGTCAGAGGTATGAAAAACCCCAAACTGTTGTGCAAAGAGCTGTACCTAGCAACCAGAGGCCAGTTTATGGAATCTTTATGGGACAGAAATGGTTCCTTGCGACTGCTGTTACTATTTTCAATACCAAATTAATACCATTTAATTTGGTTCATGATGGTAGTCTTACTACCCTTTATCACACAGTATATAGCTAGGATTTATTTTGTGGGGTTTTTTTGTGGTTTTGTTTTTTTTTGGTTTTTTTTAATTGAAATATTTTTTGTGATTTTATTATCATGTTGCCTTGAAAAAGTTAACATACACAGTGACTACAATGATTTGTTTTGAAAATTCTCCCACAAGCCTACACTTAGATTTACAGTTTCTTTGAATGTGCAACACTAATGGTTCAAACAACTGGGGCTCTAGTGCCAGAACAGAGATTCAGTCTTTTACTACCTCCTTGACAGCTGAAGAATTGGCTTCAGCATGTCCAAAGTATTTGTGGGTTTTGGTTATTGTGGGTTGGGTTTTTTTTGACACAAAGGTACCAGAGCAACACTTCAGAAAGCAGTTCCCTGCTCAAGTAAGGCTGCTTTCAATGCCCTAAATATAAAAATCCATTTTGTTTGGCTGTACAGTGCTAAAAATAAACCACTCACATTATACAGATACATCTTGATAGATTTGCTTAGGTTTTTACCACCACACAATGAAAATAGCCAAGCAGTGTCCCTCACAGTAGGCTGGTGATTGGACAGACAGACAAACTACCCAAGACGTAACAGATCCAGTAAAAGTGTCCAGTAAACAATCTAAAAACCTGAGGGAACTGGAAGGGTATATTCACCATGGTTTAGATTTTGGCAGTAAAGAAAATAGAGTTTGGTTACTTGTCTCACAGTAGGGAACAGTTTTCCAAAGGCTTAGTTGGAATTAACCGAGTTTTGATGGTGTTCTCAAAGACACATTAAAAGAAGCTACCAATTAATTTTACATTAGGTATCAGGTACACCACTTTGAAAGATTTGTGTGCAACTGTTGCATGAATTTAGGCTGCAGATCCATATTGGGCTTTCTTTGAAAAGCTTTGCTGGCCATAAGCAGAAATGCAGAAACTCAATGAAACACCCCTGGAAAAATGGTATTTGTGCATTATATTCCCAGAAGACTAAAAATAGAGCTCTCTGTGTTTGCTTTTCATGATGAAGTGGTGAACTGTAACACTCCCCTATCAGCTTTAAAAATAATTTACCTAAAAGATGGTGACTCAAAACCTTATCTTATTAGTGTATCTAATTAGGTCATCTAGGGTGGTGAAGAAATGGCATTGTTTTTAAAGTCTTTTCCCCATCTTTCCTGACCATGAAGCAATTTGAGTAAACATTTAGAAACATATCTGCACATCAACCTGTTACCTGCCTATTAATACTGCAAATCTGTTTCTTGAACCTACAACAAAATATCAGTTGATCATAGTCCATGATGTAACACTCCAAGAGGGAAACAATCACACATGCAGTTATTTTATAATACTTAGTAATAAGGTGTCTAAAGGGCATGGTATTTTTCTGGGTGTACTGAGCTCCACATATTTAAACAATTTGCTGAACAGTTTGCGGAGAACCAAATCTTTCAGTTCTATTTAATTATGCTTTGTTTCATAATTCTTATTTTATTGTAGGAAAAACAGTTGTCACAGCTTATCTGTCCACAATCAACAAGACTGGTGTTGGAAAGTTAACGTCCATTACTTGTACTGCACCTACTGATGGCATAGCCTGGAATGGGCAAGAGGTGAGAAAATACATGAGTTCACATATTTTTCTCTTCCCTTAAAAATGCAATTTATGGAATAAATCTATCCCACAATATTTATGCCTTTTTTAAATTTTTTTTTTTTTTTTTACAGAATCCTACTCCATTTAGGAAAACCACTATTGCGATCTGAGAACGTTCACTTGCAACAGACAGCATTTCATACGCTACATTTCCATTTCAGATATAGTTGTATAGAAGTGTGTAAAGATACCCATCACTTAGTTTTTCTAATGTCTTCATATAATGATATATTCTCTCTTACATAGAAATATTTAGATATTTGGGTTGTTGATCACTTTTTTTTTTTTTAGTGCCTAATTTGAAATACTAAAGAAAAAAAACCCAGCACATCACGGATGTATAAATATTTCATTCCTTCTTGATCTGTCTCAAAATAAAGACAGAACAAAGAAATGTGGCAGTTTATATGACAATTCACATTTTTCTTCTGCTGTTGAAGGCTCCTTGCACAGAAGAGGTCTAGGAGTCATCTAGTCACAGAATTTGCACTGAAACTAAAAGCAACATTTGATTATTTTCTGCTGCTGATTTCAATGAAGGAAACTCTGGATTGGAGAATGACCACCCCAACACAGCTATCTCCTCAGAAACACTGTGCTCAGTATCAAATTTGCTGATCAGCACTTAGGACTTTTTAACCTTTATCTTTAGAAATTAGCTCCTGAACACTGTCCTTCACACAAGTCGCCCTAAGACTATCAAGAGTGGCTTATACTTGGCTCCTGTCACAGCTGCATATAAAGGCAGTTTTCAAATACCTGAGATATCTGTCTGTGAGTCAACAGTGAAAGAAATTACTTGGCAGAGAAGATGGGACGCTTTGTGCACAACTGTGCTATGTATGAATTCAGAAATGGACTCGGAACCTCACAGGATCACAACGCTGCTCCAAAAACCATAAGAAAGGTTGTAGAGGGGAACTGGGGAGGGAATTTTAGTTTTTGTACTTCAAGACAAGTTTGCAGGAAAAAGCTTGTGTTGCCCTTACTTGAAATGCAACAATCTGCAGTCACTAAATGAGAGTTGAAGGGCGAGCAATGCAGCGGGTGTTTTTTCTTTAACAAGGTAATCTTTGGAAGGAACTTCTTGGCTGCGTTTCAGAATTTCTGAAACACAATGGAGTGCACTGAGTCATGGACATCCAGCGGGGACACAGGCCCAAGCAGGGTTGAAATGCAAAATGAAAACCAGGTATTTCTTAAGAGTATAAACTTCATCACACACCCAATATTTTTTTAAATGTCTTTTAGAATTTCATATGGTCTAATTCACTTCAATATGAATAAACTAACAATAGGATAATAACTAACTCTGTGTTATATGGTTACTAACTGTCGCCTTACTACTCTGTTTAGGGTCAGCAGACATAGTCAAGGTCTGCAAAGGCAATGCTGCTTCTGGAAATTTATCACCGTCCTGCAGCCTAGGTGAGCAGTGATTGTCACTGAGCCCTCAGGTCTGTCAGGGGACTGGAGATCAGCTTGCTGCCTTTTCCACATCACCATCACCCCCTACATGCAGCTTGGCTACCCACTCAGTACCCAACAAATCTTTTGTATCTGTGAGTAGATTTAAAAAAAAAAAAAAAAAAAAAAAGCAGCTTATTAATCTCTTATCTAATAATCAACTCAATCACATAATAAGTCAGCTGTTTGCCTTATTTCAATCACTTGTGTGATTCAAGGATTGACATTGACTTCAGCTGAAACAGGGTTTAAACATGTTTGTCCCTGTCACGGGATAGCTTCCCAGAGCTGCTTGATGGCAATTCATCCATTTAAAGCAGATCCATAATAGTTTTACATACTTGATTGCAAATTTTTGTGACCGATTCAACTTTCTAACAGCACAGAATCACAGAATTTTTGGGGTTGGAAGGGACCTTTAAAGATCTAGTTCAACACTTTCCCCCCTACTCCCACCTGCAGTGAGAAGGGACATCTGCAGCTAGAGCAGGTTGCTCAGTCCTATCTAACCTGACCTGGAACTGTTCCAGGGATGGGGCATTAACCACTTCTGTGGGCAACCTGGACCAGGGTGTCACCACTCTGCATGAAAAATGTCTTCCTTCTCTCTAGTCTGAATCTCACCTCTTTTAGTTTAAAGCCATCACCCATTGTCCTGTCACAACAGGCCCTGATAAAAAGATTGTCCCTATCTTTCTGACAGTCCCCCTTAAGCACTGAAAGGCCACAAGAGGGTCTCCCTGGAGCCTTCTCTCCTCCAGGCTGAACAACCACAACTCTCTCAGCTTGTCCTGAACATTTCTGTGGTCTCCTCTGAGCCCGCTCCATGTGTCTCCCACGCCAAGGACTCCAGAGCTGGACACTGCGGGGCTGGGGGTCTCCCCAGTGCAGAGAGAGGCAGAGTCCCCTCCCTTGACTGGCTGCCCACACTGCTGGGCATACAGCCCAGGGTGCCATTGGCCTCTGGCAAGCACACAGTGCCACCTCATGTCTGGCTTTTCATTCACCAGCACCCCCAAGTTCTTCTCTGCAGGGCTGCTCTCCATCCCTTCACCCCCCTGGCCTGTGTTGATACCTGGGATTGTCCCAACTCAGGTACAGGGCTGTGTTGTGGGTCACACAGGCCCACTTCTCAAGCATCCCAACTTCTACTTCCTACATTTGCATCCTTCAGACACTCCTGTCCTCTAGTTATTGCACACTATTTATTTGCCATTTTTTTATTCTTATGCCTAGTGCTCCAACTGCTTTACTCTTCAGTTCTTTTCCATTGGTCTGAGTACATTTGATGTACCTCTTTCACCTGTTTAAGCACCAGAAACACCACAGATGAATCAGTGCTAGACCACTGTATCCAGAACAGCATCTCCAGTGCCACTGTACAGCAAGCACAGCAGTCAGATGGTGTGGAGCAGGGAACAGCAGAAATACTGTTCTGTTCACCACCAGAATAGAGAGGTCAGGTGGACACGTTGACTTAGCACTGCAGCATTCACTGCTGGGTCCCACATACCCTCCACAGTGGCTGCAATTAACTTGGAACAGTAACAGGAAAGATACTGCACTTGTTCAAAACCGAGTAAAATCGTCTTCGCACTGTCCGTCCATCCATGCGCAGCTATACATCACCTCCCTCATTACACCATGTGCTCTAAGGCAAGAGGGGCAGTATAGGCCAGCTGGGGAAGAAACGGTCAAGATTCTATTACATCAGTTTCTAAAAACAGCTTTAGTCTTACTTGTTTTGTGAGGCAAGTGTTGAGGAAAGTCTTTGACTGTGCTTGTTTTGGCCTAAGACACACTTGAGTTTTATGCACCAGGTCCTAATAATAAGTCATGGCTTAATCAAGCAGAATGTTAGTCATGGATAACAGCTCTTTGACATTGAACTTCCCAACTCCTGCAAATAGAAACTGGTACAAAATACACACTCTTCTTCCTTATCCCTGCTCATCTTGGGGAGCTACAGCAGGAGGAGCTACTTATACACTAAAGATACCACATGTCTATCAGGATTCAAGTGCAACAGCATTTTGGAATATTGGGATTTATTATGACTCTCACCTTGTAATTTCTGGGTGGTTGTTGGGAGTACTAAAACCACAGGTATCTCCAGAGGCAAGGTGTAAAGGGTTTATTAAACTCCCTCACAGAACAGGGGCTTGCAGTTGTACAAGTTGATCTTTCTCTCTGGTTTTATGCTGTGCTGTGTTTAACTGATCAGCTCAACAGCATTTATATTGAAGAGTTAATGTCAAAGGAAGTTGTTTTTTTTTTTTCTTAGTAATATTCTCGTATTTCAGAAAGGTCCTTTTCAGTCACCAAAAATACAGTCCTTATTAGCATTATATGACTTCTAATAGCTTTATTTTGAAGATTGCTTTAAGACGCCAGGCTGAAATAGAACAGTCTTATTTTCCAGTGCATATAAGCCCTCTTCACTAGAGTGGCCTCAAGTGTCTGAAACTAAATAGTATAAAAATCAAATTACATTAAGACAATCTATGCAAGAAGAGTAAGTCTGGTTTCTTATGTTGCAACATACATACCTTGACATCTGACGCTTCCAGTAGCTCCTCTCATGACTCATCTCTGCAGACCTCTGAATATACAACTAAGCTCCTTAGGTGGAATCCACTTGACTAAATCAAACTACCTCATCAGCTGGACTCCCCAAAGCTTAGCAGAAGTCTGAAGGCCATACCATCCACTGATGCCTCTAGAATTGAGGGACCTCAGGCGTCTTTTGGGAGTCTCAGCTGAAACCACTGATACTCAGCTGAACTTGTCACACTTGTCTGTTTTGACCAGTGTCAAAACAGTCCTTGTTACTCTTTTCCCCTTTTGTATATCGGGTATTTTATAGTTTTCTTGGTAAAGCCAAAAGAAGAGGAAGCACCTATATGCACCTATTACCGAGTCCAGTCTGCTGGTTACCAAAAGAAAGAGCAAGAAGAGCTTTTCCACATAAGGATGACATGGTATTTCAAATGACCACAGTGAACAAGGAATCCAAATATACCATGACAAATTCTAGGTGCGTATTTCTATTATCTCTCTATATACATTTAAGGTCAATTTCCTTGTATCTGTTATCACAGGTAGGAAAGAGGCTGGATAGAAAAGCACAAAGTAAAACCAATGCTTAATAAAGCAAATCCCCCATGAACCTGGGAAACCCTGTAGAAAAAAACCTTTGGAAGTAGGGCAAGACTGCTGTTTGCACTGCTGGTGGCAGCTGTTCTGTAAGTGTTCTGTCACCTCCTGCATAGCACAAAGAATAGACAGTAACATCAGCAACTCCTGCCTGCCCCAGGCCTTGCTCTTAATGCAGGGCAGCACAGAGGAGAGAACTGTTATTAATGCCTAAAGCTCATATACAGCGAACACGGCACAAGTGCCTGGAGTCCCCTTTGGAAGCCTAAGAATGGTTATTAGTAGTGTTTTCTCTTGCAGAAAAACCTCAACTGGTCTCAGGTTTCATGCTACCAGGGAGATTTCAGAGCACACCTTCCTGCATGGAAGGGCACAGAACAGCAACAGTTCTCCTGGGATGTGGATCTGTGCTGAAGCCGTGTTCTATTTTTGGAGCTCTACTGGAAGGTTTCCAAGACCACCGTGACACAATTACCTCACTATGGGTGGCAGACATGTCTCTACTGTTACTGCAAAGTTTTCTGCACTGTTTGCCGTGCATTCTTCAACCTCTGTTTCTTTACTGGAAGGATTCTTGCCATGTTGTCACCTCATCTTTGGACACCTCTCTGAATATACATGCAGAAAAAAGCAAACAATTCCTGTGTTTATCTGAGCTGATACCATTTACTAGATGGAGCCCACAGGTAAGGTAAGAAATAATCTTAGGAGATGAGGCTTCTAAACCACAGTGTAATTCCTTTCTGGTTTGAGCTTTATCATTTAATCAAGTAGCTTCCAATTGCAGGGAAATAATTGCCTGTGCCTGTTATAGGCAAGACAGAATCAGTAGTAGAAAGACAAGGGTCAAGGGTTGGCACTGTTAGATAAAGGGAAGAACTAATTAACCATTTAAAATAATTAACTGAGCAGTACTGCCTTCCTCTATGATGACATGATCAAGGCCCCTTACTGTATCGCATGAGAGAGGCTGTATTTGATGTGGCAGAACCAATACTGCAGCAGCTCTCTGCAGTATCTGCTTCTCTCAATACACTGAAAGCATACAGAGACAATCTCAAAATCAGGTACTTTTGCCTAAGAAACCCACAGTACCCTGTGAAGAGCAGTTCTGGTTTTAACAATATAAATAAATAAATCTAGCTATGATAATAATGTTGAGAAGTATATAACTTCAGATGTATGTAACTTCAGAGACTAAGAAATGTAAAGCTTCATCTACTAACTGTATTTCAGAAAACAAGAAACCCAGCAGCACTGGGAGCAAATATCAAGTGGTGTAATAACAGAAGGGCAGAAATAAGCACATCAAGCCTAAAGTTTGCTCGTTACTCTTAACATAAAACAGCTACTCAATTTGTCTAGTACCCAAGCTCTATTTTTTTCTCTCGCAACAGAGGCTTTACAAATGTGCCAGTATTGCAGTGGAAGTGGTGAGCACAGATTAACTCTTATAACCACACTCCTTGCATTTACTAATAAAATGTTAAGTACATGAAAACTTTAAGGCATTTTATACCGCTAAAATCAGTGAGTTTTTTGTGCTCTAGAATAAGCAGAGTTCCTGCATGTCCAGTAGCAATGTTGTAAATAAGGATTTCCCCTACCCCAGTGAGGTCTTGTACCAAAGCCCTTTAAAAGTCATGGTGAATACCAGAATAATTTTAGTTAACACCAGAATAATTGGTTAACACTAATTCTAGTCAACACTGTAATTTTTGTAACACAGCCTCGACTTTATTTCAGTAATGTGGACACTGGTTTTCTGTAAAATTCACTTATTTGGGAGAGAGTAAAGTCCATTCACTGTAAGACCTGCACAAAATGCTGTATTTTATTAACTGGATCAAATGTGTACAATTAAATTTACACAGGATGTTCAATATAAGCATACTTAACATGTTTATAATCCAGGATTCTGTCTTGGTGTCAAAAGTTTAAATAGTAGCTGGTGTAGCCATAACATGCTAATGCTACAGGATGCTCAGCAGTTAGAAGTCCCTGTATCCCACAGCACAGGGCGTCCAGCTGAAGCCCTACCACAACGACTGCTGCAGTGTAGCATAATTCCATTAAAAAAACTCACCCTGTGGAGTGCTTTTATATGAACAATTCCATGAGACAAACGATGGAATCCTTCCTTGTAACTGACAAAAAATTTCACTGCTGCAAGACTGAAAAAATAATCCATGACTGAGATCTTGTTTTATTAGGAATGCCTGTACCTGTTGAGAAATCACCAGCCTTCAGGCAAGTTGCAAGCTGATCCTTCTGGGAAAGTAAAAGTTTAGGTTTTTTCCACCTGAAATACACAAAGCTGAAGGAAGATGTTTTAGCCACCTGTTTAAGTACATAGCATAGTTTAAGTACATGTTTAAGTACCTCAGCTGAACATTAGAAGTGCATACCAACTCCATCCTTATCACAGGGAACTCCATCTTACTCTTGAAGGAGTTGCCTTCCAAACATAGCCTCTTACTTACCACAACTCAATGTCACATCACTAAGTGCACCCTCAAATGAAGCATTTCACCAAATTCCAGTACTATGCTCCATTTTGGTACCAAGTTTTCTGTTATACCAGTTTCATTAAGCCTCAAAATGCCTATAAACAGCTCGTCATTGCTCTTCACGTACCAAAGCTGTGGAGGTTAGGATGGAGCCAAAACGTTCCTGGTGTTAAAATAAAGCCCTAAGAAAGGCAGCAGGTTGTATAGTTACCTCCTTGTGAGCAAAATCCCTGCCCTTAAAACTATGCAACCTACTACCTCTTCCTAGGAGCCCAACGCTTCCTTTTTGCAGTTCTTCTCACTTGGCAGCTGCTCTGTGAAGTCACTTTAGCTTAATCAGCTGCTTTTGGTCTTCTGCCTTTTAGGCCTGGGCATGTACTGCAAGTTTACCCTGTTAGCACTGCTTGGCAAGGGGTTAACCGGTTTCGGCGCCCCAGGCTTAAATACTCACGAATGGCTCCATTTTCAGTCTGACCTACTATGCTCAACTTACAGTCCCAAAAGGTATTTTCATGCTTTTCTTTTTTACTATAGCAAGACGATAGCTGGTCACACGAGGGCGGAAGCAGTTAGACCTAGGGTGTCAGGAGGAAAAAGAATGCAGTAAGCTTAAAATGTTTTTTTCTATATAAACACTAACCACCTCAGAGAAAATTTACAGTTCTGAATTTCAGATGTCAAACTTCATAGCTTTACACTGCCCAGAAAAGGTGAGGGATCCATTGTGGCAATTCAGCACTTTCACTTTTTATTATATTAAGTCTCACATGCAAGAAGAGTTGGAGAAAAATAAGCAGTGTTTTCTATAATAAAGTATAATTTTAAGTTTTCCCTCCAACTTTTACTAAGCAGTTGGAGTCATGGAATTTTAATGCATTATACAAATTAGAGTCTCTAAATAGTTTAAGTCACAACATTCAAGTTTGAGCTACCTGCATTTTTACATTCAAAACCCAATTGTTTTGGGACAAGTTCCACTGTCTGGAATATTCCATTCTTCTCTTGAACATATGCATTTTCCATATCCAGCCAGTACCATGCCACTCACCTTGGAAGAAAAGTCATATTAGTCATATCTATCATTTGGGGGTTGCGCTATTCACACTGGTGGTTAATCCTGCAAATTCTGTCACTGATTAATCCAACATTTTACAATTCTAAATTTATCTGACAGATCCGTTTTTACCCAATGTGGACATGAATGACTGCAAAGGACTGTGGTTTGTTTTACTCCTCAGGGAAGGCAATAGATTGTATAGTTATCTCCTGAACAGGGTAAAATAACTACCCTACAACTATACAATCTACTACCTCACTCTGACAGAGAAGCATAAACTTCAGCAAAGAGCTTAAGTAGGCAACCATAGTTTAATTCTAAAGCGTATTTGGTACTTGCGTTAAAACACCACAACCACTGGAACATCAGTAATTTGTGTCTGATTGTGTTTGATTGCCCTACCACACAGAGGAATCAATCTATTCTTATTTTAACTTGTTAGAGGAGAAAAAAAAAAAAGTAGAATCATAACCTATCTCTTCAAAGAGTTAGAAACATCTAAACCCAATTACCTGTAGGTGTTACAGAAATATCTTCTCCTACAATAAACGTTACAAGTAAAGAAGTTCAGTAGTATTCGACATTGAGCTTAAGCTGGAAGTTTCCCTTGTTGATTTTCTGCTGCTTTAGGAAAGACAGTAGATTGTATAGTTATCTCCCAGTTGTGGGTATGACCCTAAAACTATACAACCTACTACCTCATCCCACAGTGCAGGAGGTATCTTCAGAGCTGATGAAGGAAGAGTCACTTTAGTAAAGACAAGCCAGGCTAGCTGCAGACAACATTTACAGTGCAAAATACTGCTCACAGAAAAAACATTCCCCTTACTCACTCCAATCACGCAATAAAGTTATTTTAAAGCTGAGATTCCCTAATTTCAAAATTTCACCAATTGCTCGAGTCTCAATATACTTCATCTTTAGACAGTTAGCAAGTTGTAGTAGTCATAGCAACTAGTCATTAAACTTCCGTTAAAGGAAAAGCATTGTGTTCCACAGATGAAACCTTTCATTTGAAATTAGAAGAGAAGTATATCAAATAGGGAGATGTTAATTTCTTCCTCTTTAGAACTTAAAAATAATAAAAACTAAGACCACAGCTATGCAACTGATTGACCCGGATCAGTATGAGACCCCAATATTTGTAATTCTGATGAAATAAGTACTACATATAGACTTTTTTCAGCTATCCTAATAGCTCAAAGAAAATAATGTATCAGAAAAAGTAGTATTTTCTGCCACTTCTCTTAGTCTTAAATTACATAAGGTCCCATGCACAGGGATTCTTCTATTATAAATAATACTTGTTAAGATTACAGCCTACACCCTGACATTTAATTGTTAAATTGCCTTATTAAAAGGCCACTTAAAACTATACATTGTTTTCAGAACAGAAATAAGTGGGTTCCTCTAACTGCTCCTGAAGCAACCTTGAAGCCATTTCTGTGGACCAACATGATCTTGAAGTTAAAAAGTCTTAGAATACTGAAATCAAAATACTTGCCAGACAGATGTGTGACTTAGAATCCCCTTCTTAGCAAGGCCATCTTGAGAAGAGAGCTGGAGAGGAAAAGTGACTTGTTTTGTCAATGTAATTTATAAGATAGTTGCGAACTTTTACTAAAATGCCATTTTAAAAACCTAAAATGTTTCACTAGTACTTCACCCCAATCCTAAACTGACGTTTTCAGATCACTCTTCAAACAAAGCCTCGATAGAATGAGAGCGCCCGACTGCATGTTAATGCCCTTGCCAAAAAACACAACGCGTGATCCAGTGCATTAATATACAAAGGGATGACGTTATTCCTTGAACAGAGAAAAAATAAAAGTACTTTCCAACCCCCTCAACACTTTACTCCAGAATCCTTTATATAAAATATTGGTGACAAATTTTGGTGAATCACACTTAAAATCTTGGCTTGTAATTGGTCTAAATCCCATTATTTGCTTTTGCTACTTTACAGGCCTACCAGAACTTTAGCCTGCACAGATGGACACAAGCAGTTGCTCCTAATGCCCAAACCAGAAATAAATCACAACGGTAGCACTGGAAGCAAGTCAAGCCATTCGGCAGCACTGGCACACATCACCTTCTTTTGAGTGAGCACAGGCAGAGGTCTTGCTGTCACTCCGACATTCGGTAGGGAAGCTGACAGTCCTTTTTGTTCCCTGTTCCTGCATCCAAACCTTTGGCAGCTAAGGGGAATTCACATCAAGCGCTCAGTCCTCAAGGCCTGCCCATCAAGTCCAGCTGCACAGACAACTCAGTACCTTCAGCTCGTTTCTTGGCAATTCCACAAAGTTAACAAAATCCCAGATGTTCAGTTTCAGAAAGAATTTTTATGATCAAGCTCATGATTTTGTCATACACTGAGAACATTCTGCATGCTTTGAAAAACTGAATAGGTGTTACCACAGGAAAAGCTTATGTCCAAAAAGTAAAATGTATCAAATCTGTAAGACAACACTTCTCAATTTCCTTTTTTAAAATTAGCCTGAAGGACACATGGACTGTAATAAATCTGGAAACCAATCTGTTGCATTTCACCACCTTTAGGCAAAAATTTATAATGAAACCAACTTGAGATATATCAAACAACCAGCTTTTATTTTTGTTTCCATTGACCGTAGGACTTCCCAATCAAATTCTGTCATTGGAAATTCTACGTAATTTTCTACTGCCACCACTAGGTTTTCCTGTTCAGTAGTTGCAGCTCCTTAAGCCGTAAGAATCTGTCTCCTTTCGTCTTCCTGAAACAAGAGCCATTAACTAATACAGGTCCAGATGCTTAAGGCAAAATAGATCTTTGAAAAAAATCTTATTTACTTCCAGTGGTTATCCTGTGGTTCCATACAGCTTGAGATGACCAAGTGCACATAGGAAAACCTCATTTCATAACAAATACACCCTACAAAAGAGCGTCAGGGATCCTGTCCTCTAATTACCGCAGAAAAGCAATTACATTGACGTTACATCACTCCAGTATAATTTTTTTTTTCAATTTAGTATTAGAAGGGTACAGAATTAAAATAATTAGAATTCTAGTAAAAATCTCTTTTTAAAAAAAGAAGTCATTTACCTTCTGCTTTTTTATATTTTACTGTGCATTCATGCAAAGTCTAGCTAATTAGTGTTCTGCTTTGTATTCATCCTGCAGTTTGGGGAGTTTCTAAGCTGTGGGTTATTTCTAATAGTTTTTGAAGTTGCAATGTCCTTTTACAGAATGAGCCATGCCAGCTCTCCTGGGAAGCCTGTTGTACACTGCTCCTGATGGCATGCATGAAGGTTTCCTGGCATGCACAAAGGCAGAGAAGCTTGATGTATGGCACACTTGATAAATTATGCTCCCAGCACAGCCTCTACCAATTTGGTACATTCTCATCTTCAAGTGAGTCTGCCGTTGTGTACATTTCTGCTACTGAAGTCACCACACTGACAATAGCACCTCTTAGTACAGCACAAGAATTTCAGGGTTATCTACCTGCACATTCTCTCCTTCAGCAATGCACTGACTGTGACAAGACTTTAAGCTTTAAAGACATGCACAGTTAATTTACTCTCCTGGTGGAAATCTGAGTTGAAAGTGCTTTTTTTCCCCCCAGTCAACATGCGTTTTGTCTTGTGAAATCCCCAAAGCTGTGAAAGTGAGGAAAACGATGCTGTCGTTATGGAACTGTGCCAAGCACAGATGAATCCTCAAGCTGCCCACAGCACTCGCCGCACAATGGGAGTTCCAAGGTTTATTTTACAATACCAGCACTAACACCAGTTCTGCATGGTTCTGACTCAATTTCAGTAGCAGTCCCTACACTGGAGCCACACTTCCTGATTCCCAGGGACTCTTTTGCTGAATGAATTCCTGCTATCTTCTCCAGCCATGACTGGAACACCTGCACATCCAGCATCCCAAATGGAAGCATCCACAGTCGTGAACTCAAAAGTTTTGAGTTTTTTGTTTGACTGGTGGGGATTTGGAAGGGGAAAAGAGAGCAACACAATTGATGCAAATTTTTAATTATCCTTCCTATTGCATCCCCTCACTTCACTCAACTACTCCTGCAGTGTCTGCTATCACATGCTCTGTGCCCAACATATCACCTCTTTCCAAAAAAGTAAAATTACAGTTACAGATATGAAAGTTTTAGGGCAAACTAAACATTTTTTTTTTATTTACAATGGTGGATTTTACCTTCTTTTGTATGAATACAGTGCTTATCCTGCTAAAGCCTTGCTCCTAATTCATATCCAAGTGACAGTAGTACAGTCTAAATAGGCTCTAGTGTGCTTTTCCTCTGAAATGATCCTAAACTGCACATGAAAAAAAATAGGATAAATAAAACAGTCTCAAGAATTCACATGCTCTTGTTGAGTAGCACATAGTGGAACATAAGCACTCTTAAGCTATCCTCCTACCTGTGAAACAGAAAAAAATTAGCTCAAATGATAGCTATGATTTTTATCATTACTCTGCTGAAGGAAAAAAAAACCATGTATTTGTGGAGGTAACAGAAGTCCCATTTCCTCTCAGTGTGATCCTAAAAGAGAAATACGTTATTCTCACAGTTATTCTGTCCACTTTGCAGCACAGAATAAACCACCTAAAGTTAAAAAGAAGCTTGTAAGAGACATAGTTCCTACATAAACTGTGCTTTACATCATGACACCTGCTATATGTAGTGTGAAGATAAACAGATACATTAACTTGAGGAGTACAACACTGAAGTACATCCTTCTGTGAAAAGAACTTTTGGCAACTGTAAATTTGTAATGAGCTTGTTATCTGAAGACTATTTTACTCTAGTGCTCCTATTCAGCTTTAGAAATTCAGCAGATAAAATTAAGTTTAACTGGAAAGTCAAAGCTCTAAGTTAAAAACCTCTGCGAAGATAAAAGACTAAATACATTAGAGACTTGGGGGGGGGGGGGGGGGTAGGTTGGTTTTTATGGTTTGGATGTTTTTTGTTGCTGTTGGTTGTTTGGGTTTTTTTTTCCTTTTACTTTGTGCCAAGCAAATTCACCTCCACTGAAAACAGGCACTGACCGAGAAATCAAAAATTCTTCTTTCATCACAATGTAAGACTTGCCAGCTGAAGTCCAGGCACCTTTTAAAAGAAGTCCCCTGCATATGTCCAAAAACTTAACATTTAAAGCCTTTATTTGGATGTGCTAGTGAATCTAGGAGCAATACACTGGAGTGTAAATCACACCATAATACTTGGTTCAGCTGGCAAGTTTTACAAAGATGAGAAAAGGAGAGCAAGCAGTTTGAGTGCACAATAAATTTATTGATATGCTTTAGTTCTAAGCACAAGCAGTACCAAAGTCCACACACCTGGACAGGGATATGTGCCCACTACAGTGTTTCTTGGAATTTTTCCCACAACAGTATAACATTAGTGCATTGACTGTCACCAATAATGTATCTATCTAGTGTCTCAACTAGAAATGCCCAATTTTTTGGTTGGTTTTGGTTGTTTGGTTGATTTTGGTTGTTTGGTTGGTTTTGGTTGTTTGGTTGGTTTTGGTTGTTTGGTTGGTTTTGGTTGTTTGGTTTTTTTTTAAGTCTGTATCTTATTTACATTTAATAGCTTTAACACAAAACATTCTTGTTTTATGCAATTATAACAACATGAAATAATATTGGTTTGCCACATTTTCAATTCATATGCTGATTTTGGCTTATTTTTCTAGCCATGTAGTTGCAGATAAAATACAAATATCCCAAAACCACCACTCAAAAGAAATTAGAGGTCACTACTGCCCATTCATGCACTGAACAAAGCACATCTCCTGTGGAAAAGTGTGTGATCATAATTAACATTTCTAATACGAACAAAGAAGTGAATTAATACAAATCCTCACATCTTCCTGTACATACACTTCATTTTGCAATGTTAGTGTTAAGCCATCTAAGTGGTGCATACATTACAGTTCTGTTAAAGAAAAAAAAAGCACCACAACAACTTAAAAGGCAAAAACCTCAGTGAAATTAGATAACAGGTTGTAATAAGGAAAATAACTTCACTAACTAAATTGTTATCAATTTTCACAAATCCTTCTGGATTTGTCAGTACACTGGCAGAAGAAATACACATATGAGCACATTTCAGTTCAGCTACAGCTTCAAACAATACAAAGGCCTCAGCACACTTCTGAGCATGGTTATTTGCTCCTTCTTCAAACAGGAAAGTCTACTTACCTGTAAACAGACAAATGTGTATTTCTTCCCTAGCTTTCTGTCTCTTCAGATATGCTACCAGCAAGCAAGCTAACTTCTGCATAAAATTTGTGGCTTAATATAATAACTGCACAAATTCAGCAAATACTGAAGTCAGCACACAAAAACATTTTCAAGCATGCGGTGTTATGTTATTAACTAGCACTGTAATTAACCATCTGTTGTCCTTTAGAAGTCCCAGGAGCCTTTAGCAATTTTGCAAATGAACCGATCCTTTCCACTAACAACAGAGCAAAACACAGAAGGCATGTGTCAAAAGGAAAGTGAAATATGGGTATGGCATGTAAGTCACAGCAGAAAAACAAAGCAAGTGATTTGATACTTTATCAAAGCTTCCTTTTGCCAAGCCTCCAGTCATAATAATTTTCAAGCATGACCTGTACAAATTGAGGTTGCATTTAAAGTATACACAGTACAACCCGGTACAAAAAAAAAATAATAAGCTGTATTTTAATTATAAAATTAAGTCCCTCTTCATGATGTAAGTTACTATAGGGAAAAAAATTACGGTTGAATCTTATCACATGTTGACTACACTGGAAAGACTGCAGCAAGTGTGAACTACCACTGTAAAGAAGTCCTTGGGTAAGTTCAAGCTATTTAACACCTGAGTGTTTCTGTGAACAAAACGTGTTGAATTTAATGATAGGGGTCAAAGCAGTAAATAGCTGTTTTGGTGAAGCTTCCTGGCAGCTGGGGATGCTCTATGCACTTGAAGAATTAGGAAGAGGATGAGCTGTTCCTTAAATTTGTTTTAATTAAGGTAAACATGTTATTGCTTTAAAGGAACAGATCTGTTTTCTGCAAAACTCTGCTGTGGATTAAATTTGATCCATTGTTACAATAAGCATCGTCCTGTAGAATTTTAATGTACATTTTTAACAGAAGCAATTTTTTCACACCAGTTAAAACTTGTCAGAAAACTGTCCATGAAAATCAGTACAATTAAAGGGCACAAATAATGTAGAAAAGTAGAACACTATCATAACCTTGAACATCATGTTAATTTTCCACTCTTACAAGACAGAAATAATTAAAAATTTAATTTCATTGAGAAATATCTTTCTCTAAAACTGACTGTGATGTACTAAAGTCACCATAAGCCTGTTTCTGCTCATCACAGACAGGTAGCAGCAACACGGAAATGTAGGGTGGGTAAGTGTGCTGTTCTGATCAGCAGAGCAAATACCAACAAGGGCTACAAGTTTGGCTATGTGCAATTCTATGCCTTACCCTGCTGTTTATCGACAGCGGGTTTTGGTGTCAAAGGAGAACATTTCAGAACGTATTTTCATCAACATCTGCCTCCTCGTTTTTGAATTGAACTCTTCCTACACCGCAGTGTGTTCTGCCGGCCCACCCCAGCCCTAACGCCCTCCCCGCTTCCCGCGGCTGCCCATCCCCTACCCGCCGCAAGTTCCTTCGACCACCACTCCCAGCCGCAGGTCCGCGCTGCCCGGAGGCGCGGGCAGCCCCAGGACGGCCAGGACAGAGCAGGGGAGGCCAGCGTACAGAGCCCCGGGCTCCACTGCAGCCCCTGTATGGGGGAGGGGGCCCTCCCCCTGCGGCCAAGGTCTCCCCGGCCCACACACTTGATAGCGGAAGTGACGTACCCAGGCGCTGACGGCATTCGCGGCCTATACCCGGCGGGCGGCGCGTCCAACCCACCACTGCGGAGCGCCCAGGGGCGGCACTTCCGGGCCTTCAAGTTAGTCTGGAGGAGAAGGGGGAAAAAAAGGCCTCAAATGAGAAAAAAACAAAACAACAGAACAAAACCAAAAACTAAACAACAATAAACGGAGACTTCGGCAGCAACGGCGACGGGGAGGCCCCGCCCAGCACCGGCGATCGCGCTCCCGCCTCTCGCCAGGGGAGGCGGCCGCAACCACCACCTCCGCCTGCAGCCCAGGCCGCACCCCGCTGCAGGGACAGCCCCCACACCCCAAGGCCGCGGCACCGAGCGCAGGGACCAGCCCCAGAGGCCCCCGCGCCTCGGAAACAGCTAGAGCCCTCCACCCGCCGCGCTGCCCCGCCCGCGTCCCGACCCCTGCTCTCAGACCCCACAAGCTGTTTCCCGCGGGCCAGACACCGCTCACTGCCCACGAGGCGAGCGACGGCGGCGCCCCGCGGGGACAGCGCCCGAGACCGCTGCCACCGCCCGTTACCTGCCGCAGGGTGACCCGGACCCGTGCCGGGACCCGGATGGAGTCGCGACCGCTCCTGCCGCCGCTTACCGCGCGGCACCACGGGAACGTGCGACGCGCCTCGCGCCCGCGCCCCCGCCCCATTGGCCGGCGGGCGCCAAACCCCGCCCACTAGTGCAGTCGGGAGGAGGGCGCTGCCCGTCTATCATCCACCGCCTCTCACACCCGTTGGGTTTGGAGCCCTGCGGCACCACCTCCACCCAGCTTCCTCTCTTCTCCTTGGATAGCTGGGAAAAGGCCTCCGCCCCCCTCCGCCATTTATTTCGGGCGTCCTTAAGGCAGTCCTGAAATGGCGCTCCCGCCAGCTGCTTCGTGCATGGCAGCCGTGACTATGTTGTCTGCGCAGCAGGTTCCTTACCCGCTGTGCACACCAAGCAATTCTTACGCGCTCAGGGGAGTTGTTGCTGGTTTACTCCAGAGATGCGCTAGCCTGGGGGGGCTCGGGAGGCGTCCCACAGATCAAGCAAACCCAGCTGCATTTATACATAAAAAGCACCGGGCAGAGTCCTGCTCTCTACAACTGGTCACACATTTACCTGTAACTGCTGCTGTGTCGTTCTACTGCCTACAGCGTGTGCTCAGGGGAAGAGTCTTCATCTGGACAAGGGTCTTTTTGACCTGGGGGTGTGACTTTTAGTAGTATAACTACGCCAGTTCAGTAAAGGATACCTGGACAGCAAGCTCTGTTGGCAGGCTGGTGTTATACACAGAATACTCTTAAGATACTGCTCAGGGGTAGTTAAATGTCCCTTTGTTGCGGGCTCTGGCATTCTTGCTGGTGTTTGATGTCTGACGTACAGACTCTCGATCTTTTACAGGCACTACAAGTTTAACTGAGCCTTTTTTTGTATATCTGTCTCTGACCACCAACAAAATACAGACTCCTCTGATCCTGTATCACACAGAAGGCCTGTGGCCTAGCCCCTTCCCCTCCAGAAGGGGCTGCATGGCCCAGGTGGCCTCTGATGGATGCACTGGGCCCCTTTACAGAATTAGCCTGTTCCGCTTGAGAAGTGATGTGCCTGGGAAGAGTTACGTTAGTGTGTTGTTACATGATCAAAATACCTTTTCTGCTTATATTTCTGGTGGATTTTTTTACATTTTGAGGAGGCACCGAGGCTCTAAGGCACATCAAAGCCTTTCAGAGGGGGTGAGGTGGTCCTGCATCATCATGTGTATCAGAGTTGTCAGGACTAATACAAGCTCAGGGAGGGAAAAGCTATGTTTAAAAACAAACTTCAACCCCAAATCTGTTTCCTGTCTCTCTTAATTTTCACAAGATCATTGGAAGAGAGGTACCTTAGAAAAGCTATTAATGCCTAGAGTGTTCTTGTCGGTCTTTTTTTGTAAGTAACTTTTCTGTTTTCTTAAGAAATTTTAGAAATAATGAAACCTTTCTGAGGTCTTAACAAGTTTGTACAAGTTTATAGAGTTTCAACGATGAAGCTCTTATGTGTGTGGTGCCCTGTCTTACTTCTTAAATAATGATTTTTATCACACACGTGAGAAGGGAACATGGAGCCTTGTTTTTTTCTGGAGAGAAATGAACAAATTAAACAGTGACCCAACATCTGCCTGGATAAAGTGGATGTTTTGCACCTTGAACAAGCTAAATCATGATCCCTCAGCAGCTCAAATGTGAACTCAGATGCAGTCTCCATCGTCGTGTAGGTAAACTTTGACAAATAAAGTGGGCCAGCTGCTAAATTACTTTTTAATCTTTACTTTCAAGTGTAATTTGACTCATTTTCTAAAGAGTACAGAAGTGTTGAGGTGTGAAACTTTTGTCTAGTGTCTGCTAGGTACAATTGTGAAGCGCTTTGGTAGCTCCTGCACTCCCACTGTAGGTCACAAGATGGGGTGTGAATACACAGAATGAGGACCCATCCAATGACGCGTTCAGCAGTGAAATACCGTTTTACCGCTGAATTTTGTTTAGGCACTGTAACAATTCTTGCTAGCAGATGGACAGAATTTACTAGAAGCAGTAGTTAGTAAATGTTATTTTTCAGGAGGCATATTCAGAAGGGCTGTAAACGGTCTAAAAGGGTAAAGGTTGCACTTGGTCTCTGTAAATTCACGTACACATTTAGTAGTTTACAGGTTGTACTGGATTTGCTGGTGGAGCAGATCCTGATGGAATAAGGAAGTCAGTAAACTGAAGTATATTAAAAGGCTTCTGTGTTCGGTGTTGAAAGTCTCTAGCAAGCACAACCCTCACATATATAATGAGATGGTAGCATTAGGCTCACTGCTTTTAGACAGGGATATAGAAAACACATAAAACATTCCTCATAATACTGCATCATGTTTCTACTTTCTAAGACACTAAAACTGCTTGTCATGGTGGATTTCCTCACTGGTAAATGTAGTGACTAAAGAAAAGTCTGAGTGATTTTTGTTTTACTGAGTCACAGGTGAGGAAATAGGTGTTTCACGAAATTCCATCTCAGCCCCATTCTCTGTTGATGGCTTCTATCTTCTACCTAAGCTTTCAGCTTCAAATACCCAAATCTCATATGTCTCCTTCAGAATGGTAGAGTTTTTTTGGTTTTGGTTGGTTGGTTGAGTTTGTTGGGTTTGGTTCTTTTTTTGTGTGTGTTTGGTTTTGGTTTTTTGTTTCTTTGGCTTTTGGGGATTTATACACTTTCATGTTTTAGTATCTCTTGTTTTGGCTGAGAGAATAACCCATTACAGGCACTCAAAAGGATCAAACCTGAAGCAGGGATCTTAAGTTTGCTTTCAAAAATCCTGGATTTGCTGCTAGGGCATCAGATCTCCAGTCCCCTTTCTGGGGAGCAACTTGTTCTGGCTAGTTAGAGCTTGGCCAAAACACTCCATTCTGCATTTGAGGGTCTCATTGCCTCCTCTTTCCACTGGCAAGAGAAACCTGCTGCAGCTGCAAGAAACCAGCGGAAATCTAGCAACAGCCCCTGGAGCCAGGACAGATGAACCCAGCGCTCGCTCATACAGGTAGAACGAACACTACAACAGCTGGAACCAACAACAGCAGCCGCCCCTCCTGCTGGAATACCTGGAGTGCCCGCCCTCCC
>JANIJG010006104.1:0-10162 GCA_024611175.1 Megaceryle torquata
AGATTACCCTGTTGTTCTCTGTAAAGGAATGAAGTAATCTGTAGAAACATTTTTTGATCTTAGAAATATAGGGAAATTATCTACAGATTGGCTTGGAAGTGTGAAGAACATTTATTTGCAAATACTCAAAAGTCTCATGTGAAAGGGTGAAGGTGCAAAGTCACAAAGACTGCCTTTATTCAAAAGATTAACCTAGTCATTTAAACTATCAATAAAAACAAATAAAACACACAACTTGATATAATCAAAGTAAGAATCCCCTTCAACTTTCCCAGCTTTTTCACTTTTCAAGTCAGTCTAAACAGGACTTAATATCTGATGTCAGAAATCAGCAAAGAACACATACACATTTTCAGGTCTTTGCTGTATATCATGAAACACAAATTAAAAAAGAATTCAGAGTTCAGGAATTCACATTATTTTTCTATCTTGATAAACAAATAACTGAATTCTCCTTATAACACTGCCTCACATAAAGCCTGTCGTAGCTGGGTCCGAGGACACAATACGGAGGCAGTGTTTTATCCCCTGCATACCCTTAGAGATGGGTTTCTGTTCTGGCACTAATGCAGAAGTCGTTTGTTCGTTTCTTTGTTTTTAAAAAAGAAACCAACAATCCAGAGATGCCAGAGGAAAAGCTGACTTGTCTTTTTTCACTTAGTGCAAGGAAGCCTGCAGGTTGTCAAGTCCCTCTGTGACAGTCTGCTGAGATCCCACAGCTGCCTTGGCCAGGGACACCAAGAGGAGAGACTTCCTCTCTCCTTCCGTGCACACGGTCTGGTCTCTGAGGCTCGCAGGCACTCGCAGTTGGGAAGCACATACTGTGTACCCAGTGCCGAGCCACAGAATGTGCTAACCTGCAGCTGCCTCTTGTCTGCTAAAACCCAACCCCAAGTTCCCAAAAAGATATATGAACTGGGTTGAATTCTCTAACGTTACATTTAATATTCCTGTAAATGGCTTATATATCTGCTGTTTGAAGTAAATTCTGAAACCACTAAGCGTGCTTAACAAAGCTTTGAACTATATGTGAACAGCAAGTTTTGATGACAGAACAAATACTGTTGTAGAATATAATACACAAGGCTGTACAATCAAAAGCCACCTCTTGCTTCAAAACAAGAATTTACAGTAGTAAGCAATGGTGACAATGTTTCTTACACAAAACCTACAGGAATTTACAGATTATGCATGGATCACTGAGGTTATAATGCCAGCAGTAGACTACACAGAGTATCTTGTGCAATGTGAACAAATTTGACAATAGTTTACCAATGCTTTAAGTAATTCACATAAATATGCTAACACACCAGCTATCAAATCCTCCTCCTCTTCCCACCAGAAACAAGTGTTTGCCAGATGTGTGTACAGCAATCCATAAAAAAATTCATTTATTTTTGTGGTTTTAGGCACACATGCACAGAATAGATGCACTGCAACATTTTTGCAAGGGGATACTTGCCACAAAAAAAAAGCCCTCAAAACTGGTCTCTAAGCATATACAGCATTTTGATTCACACTTCTCAAACAGCCACTACAAGTTTAAAAAAAATATTATATGGATGTGTTTTGTCCTGAAACAAAGTAAAAAAAAACTTACTTAATTTTCAACTAACAGAAAGCTCCAGTTTCCACTTTCCTTATGCCATTCTCCCATGTCTGTATTTCAGACCTAGCTTAGGAACATGTATTCTCTTCCCTTATCATTAATGTAAAATGTAAACCAAATCAAAACTAGAAGCTAATCAGAAAAATTAAAATAGACCGAGGAACACTTTATACCTGCTTTTGAACATCATGTTTATAGACAACAATTTAGCAAAACACTGATTTTTGCCTAACTGTTGCTCTGTGCTCCTGTCAGATGGACTCTGACATCCACTGGAAGGGCACCTGCACTTTGCTCAGATGTAACCAAAGGTGTGGCCCATGGATATTGCAGTCCCTGGTCCACAACCTGCCTAGATCAAGAAATCCAACCTCTCTGCTGGGGATCGCAGACTGTGCAGAATGCACCTCAGCATTAAAAGACAGAACTACTGAAGCCTAGCTTTTGCTGCTAACATGCTTTTCAAAATTTCCAAGTAAATTACAGATTTAGTAAATTTCTACTTCAATTAAATGTGCTCTATTCATATTTTTGTCTTCTACCAATCTGCATGGCAAACATCAGCTTCTGTTTCAAGCTATTTTATGTCACTGTTAGAAATCATATCAGCTTGTGTGAGCCTGTGAGATGCTAACTTTCCTCATCTCAAACAGTAAGAGCTGTTGGGATATTTATTGCACTGCCACTCTGTATTCATTGTTACGCTCAGTGTCTCCGATGAAATAAACTCTACACAGTAGGGCTGTAGTTACAGATGTGAACAACTTTCTGTATGTTTATTGGGCAAATTGTTCTTATTTTTGTTCAAAGATCTGGCATGGTACATTTAATGGGAAAATTCAAACAAGAGAGAAAAAACCACGAAGATCAAACAACAAAAATAAAGCCTACAAACATCCAGTTCATCCAGTTGATAATCTGGCTCCTCAAGGATTGGAGCAGTCATTCCATAGCAATAATTCTTCACATCAAAAGTGATTACTAATGATTTCACTCTATAGGGACAAACATAGGTTTGGTCATGGTTATTGTTATAATTCCCTCCTAATCTGAGGAGCTGTATATATATCTCTGTAGCAGACCAACTTCTAAATTGTATGGTCTGTTTCCTAGTGCACCCAGGGTATTAAGAAAATGCATCCCCTTTCAATATCCCCATGTTTTGTGCTGATTCTCTATGAAAACTGGTGCTAAACTGCCAGAATTTTATCTTAGCAAAATTAAACTTCTTGTCTTGGCATTGTAAAATCTTAAAGGATCCCCAGACCTGACTGCAAGAAGAATTGCACAAGTTCTCAAGAGAGCAGCGAGGTAGCGTACAAATACCTTGTTTCTGAGTGCACACTGGGTGGATATATTATACAGTCCTTAATTAACAGACCCTGTGAACAAGCCTGCTTGACCACTTGGTTACTCTTCTAAGAGATAAAACCAGAGAACCCTGCAACCTAAGGGGCACCCTGAATCATCCATGAGATACAGTGAGAACACAGAATAGACAAATGAAATGACTATTTGTGAATTAGGCTTCTACAAAGTCATACATATCAGATGTTAGGCAATCCACTTTGGGGATGTGGAAGGAGCTTTTAATGTAAAGTCCAGCTGCATTATTTATAGCAATTAGGTACTAAAATTTGTTTTGATCTGATTTCCCCAAAACCATGTCTTTCAGCAAATATTTATGATTCAAATAAATAAATAAAAATTTAAGGTCATTTTTTTTCTCAAATTCTTTTGCACATTGAGATTAAATAGTGGCTAGAAAGTGACCATTTCAATTTATAACTGAAAATTGCATTTTTATTAAATGTGAAAACATGTACCCAAGAAAACCTTTATACATTTTTATGGCAAGTTTTCCCATTACATGAGAGGCTTTCTTACATATTTTAAGCTTAAATGAAGAACAGTGACCAAACAGAAGTTTGGACTAAAATTGCAAAGCTGTTAACCTATGTTGAAGGAGCTATGGCTGAACAATTGAAAACAAAGTGGAAGGACAAGTTCACAGAAATAGCTCATGTAGTAGTGAACAATGCTCTAATAAAATAAGAAACAGAAGAAAGCCAAATCTGTTCTGCATATCAGTATGTTTATGTACATAAACATGCTCCTACATTGGTAAAATCTTTAAAATAATGTCTGTTTAGGAAAGATGTAATTCAAGCTTCTAGACTGTCCATGCTCAAGCATGGTTTTAGGATATTAGCAGTCCCACTTTCCTGAAGGATACTATTTTATTCCTAAATCTGTTTAAAATTAACTATGGGAAGGCTTTATTTCAAACAAATGGGAATGTGTTTGCAGGATCAGAGTTCTAATGTGCTGAGTAGATGATCCATTTATTTTCTCTAAATTTGTTACTGTAATTTGTTTCCAAAATAATGACACTGGCAGACAATTTGCATGCACTAAAAACAGTATATTAGATGAGGCCTTTTTTCTTGTATTTCATGTTGAAACATCATTTTGGTAATTTCATCAGACCCTCTGTATTTTGCTCTATTTACTCAGTTTATATATCTGACAAATAATGTCACACTCCAGATAAACTGTGTATTTCACCCAGATCAGGGTGAAACCCTTCCAAAGAAAAAATTACATGTGAGTGGTTTCATCAACGTTTCAGCAGGACAACTGGCATGAGCAGCAGCTTGTAGGACTGAGCCAGTAATGTCTGGAAAGTAGGGGAAACTGCACACAGTAAAATTTTATAGCTGTTTCGTATCATTAAATCCTGAATTAGATCCTCTGCGTGATGAGTTTTAAGAGAAATGAGCTCTCACTGTTGAAAGAGTTTCTTGGGTTTTATTTGAAAGATGTGTTTTTGTCAAGCTTACCATCCTTGGGCTCCAACCAAACCCAGGCCTGTCTGGGACAGGAGCCATCACTTATGGTGAACTAAAGAAAAATAAATTTACCTGTACTGATCTTATGTTTTACATCATGGAGCTCTAATTTATATTCTCCAAATGCAAATATGTAGGGTCAAATCTTGATGAATGCAGTGCTTATGTAGCAACCACAACAACAAAGAATCAGAGCTCACTCAGAACAGGAGATACCACTTAAAAATAATTAATGGCTCTAAGAAATAAAAATCAGTGCAGTATATATCAGCTGAAAATTAATTCTGACTGGTGAAGGGAAAAAAAGAATAAAATGTTTAACATTGTATACTGTAACAGCTGGTCCCTCAAATTACCCATCTAATTCCAAATCATCTTTACGTGCAGTATTTCATTTGCTAGCCAAAGAACAGGGAAAAATTCAAATGATTTTTAGCCAGGGCAAGATGTCCTTTTGATACATGAATTGCTATACATAAAGAAGCAAGATTCTATTCACATCTTCCTAATTTGAGTTACTTAACATAAATAATTAGCCTACTCATTTCATGTTGTGTATTTGCAACAGCTGGATGTCTTGGGACATGGAGCATTTAATCCTATATTAAAGGAAGGAGGCTGTTAAGTCTGAAAGTTGTTACCGTCTCTGAATACGGGATCCAACTGTGGTCTGGGCTCAGCAAACAGAAGGCTTCCAAATAAAAACTGTCAAATGTGGCCCCAGCCACTTGCTGAGGGATGACCCTCTGACCTGTGGACTGTGACTCTGAGATGCCTCAGAGTCAAGCTGAGGCACAGTTATGTCACTGGGCAGCATACAGTGTGTCAAAGACTCGACACAAGGCCATTGCCGCGCGTTTTACATGCACCAAACTTACTCTACAGTAGAAGAGGGGAACATGGAGTGCTGCTGCAGTTCTTCCTCATGCTCAGGCAATTAAGAAAATAATGGAATTCATACATGCGAATATCCAGGTTTTGTTTTAATGCATGTCAGGCCACATGTTTGGTGGGGTTTTGTTTTGTTTTGGTTTGTTTGTTTGTTTTGTTTTGTGATTCATACAGCTGCTTCCTTGCTCTAAACCCTGTTCTTGCCAGTACAAGACTTAAACGTGGAGATAAAATCTGGGTAAGAATAATCCTTTTCATAGGTTATGCAGCAGGTAAAATAGTGGTCTCACTGTGAAATTCACAGATGAATCCCAGTTTCAGGTGATTTCTGCAGTGCCAGAATATTTGTCAGATTCTCACAGTATGAGAGATCCATTATTCCCTATTTTTGCTGCTCTAAAGTTTCATCACTTCTGTTTTCAAAAAGCCTTACTTTAACCTTGCCTGAAAGATCCATTTACAGAATCATGGTCTATTTATTTCTATGTTAAAAAGAGAAATCTATCTACAAATGCAGTATGGAAAAACTATCCTGCACCATTTAAAATAAAATTATTCCCAGAGCTGGACAAGTTCTGACAGTATCAATAAAGCTGCTGCATAAGGACAGATATAAACAGCACTTGCATCACACACTGGTATCTAGTGCACTAGAGACATAAATGGGAGTAAAAAGTCAGTGCTTGGAAACAGTCTTTCTTTCCACATTAATACTCTAGCTATATGAAAATCCTACTAGGATTTGTAAGCAAAAGAAAAGAAATGAACAAGCAAAAAGCTCTATACATATTAAAAACAAACCAACAAACAAAAAACCCCCACAACAAAGAAAGAAGGGAATACTTATCATTTTGAAGCTGATTATTTAGCAGATAAGACTGTTTTCTAATGGTTCAGCTGCAGAACCTATGTATGGTTATTATCACCTGGTCTTAACCAATGCACGTGTAATTAACTTTACTCACTTACATAAGCATAGGAATGTAAGCATTCCTTACAGAAAGCAAGAGGATTAGGTTTCTTTATATCTGATTAAAATTCTAACAATAAGATACACAGTGAGTATTCAAGCAGATCTTCCAAATCTAAAATTTTGCAAGCTTTTCCTTGTATTCCACCAGTCTGTGGGGCTATGTAGGTACAGGGGATGTGTTGGACATACCCAGTAACTTGCAGTATCAGGGCACAAAATGACACCTGCAAGAAGCAGGGCCTGATCCTGTTCACTCTGAAGTCAGGAATATTACCTACCAAGATTAAGGCTGGAGGATCAATGAAAGAATGTTTAATGACAGAAATGTTTTGGAAAATAAATGGAAAGGGGAAAACAAAGATTGTATAGAAGGGAGTTTGAAAGAACTACAGAAGAAAAATTATGTGCCTAAAAGGATGTTATGATCTTGTATACAAACTAGGATAATATATTGATAATAATATTCACTGTGTTGGCAGTTCCCTTTAAAGGGTTTCTTTGAACAGGATTAATTTAACAGTCAGACTTCCATCCTTAACAGGTGTCTAAAAGCTAAAATACTGCACATAATGCCAAATTAAAAAATAAATAAATAAAAGGGTCTTTGATTAATACTAAGCCCAAAGTCTGCTTAATTTTGCCACAGTATGAAGCTTTAGTGGCAGCACATACTCTGTCCTGTAAGAGAGCCCTCAGTGATGCCATTGTGTGCAGCTGTCACATGGCCACTGGACATACTGCTTGCCTGCAGGAGCCCCAGCATGGTATGGAGCAATACAGGGAGTTCCCCTGGAGGTACAGAACAGACCACAGATGCACTCAATGGTTTCAGAGCTCGCTTGAGGGCACACTTACCTAGTGCCTGACTGGGTTATGGCACTTGATGTATAGCCCAGACATAATCCATCTATCTTAGTCTGGTAGCAGTGACATCACCTGACTGAAACCGGGCAGAGAAAGTCCTTCTTAGAAGGCTATCAAGGGTAATATAGATGTCAAATGCAGACTGCAAGGATGCCTGGTCTCTTCAGTGCTTATGGGAGAAGCTGGGGTGCACTGGGGACACAGCCACTGAAACCAGTGGTATAAGTGACAACAGCAAAAGGTCTGAGGAAATTAGATCTAGTTCTGTGGTTTTGTAATTTAAAACAATAGTTGGGGCTTCTAGCATCTTTTGAGACAGCAACAAAGTGTTTTCCAAAGATAAGGACATGAAAGTAACCTTCATAATCTCTGGGAATGAAGTCCACAAAACCATATAATGACTATCTATTTTGTTTACAAGTAATCAGAGCAGTTATTATTACTAAAAACTAATGCTACCAAAATCTTTGATATTATAAAATAATTTTAAGCCTCCAGGAGTTTCATCTTTGAAGAGCCCTAACAGGAGAGTAAAAATTGTTACATCTTTTTATTTTCATATATTATATATATGTAAATAAAAATGAGTTAGGAGATTGTACTATTCCTTACACATCCTGTTACGTGCAGCTACCATCTGAATAAGCCTGTTACATACACTTCTTAATCACAAGTTCATGAAAACAATCTTTCAAGACTTCACAGGCATAACACATCTCAGAACTGATCCTCCTATGTAAGTTACTCTTCTCTACATGAAGTTCAAGGAAGGAAACTTAGCTTTTTTGTCTGTGACATGCATTTTTGTTCAGGCACTTTGTGCCCACACGGCTGATCATCAACCTTTTGATCACTACACAACTGAAAACTTTTGTTTTCTTGGGGGAGCTGTAAGTCATTCAGAACTAAGTGTACCATAATCTTGGCGTTAGAGCTGTGCCTAAGAGACATGGGATTGATTCCAGAAACATTTCCTTGAAAACCAGATGCCTTTTCTCCATTCTGTGCCCAGATTTCATGTGTAATAGGCTGACTTCCTTATAAAATGATCCAGACCTTTGTTGCTATTCTGTTCTTCAGAAAAGGTAAGGCCCTCAAAGGGCTACTAGTCACAAAAGGATTACTCCATCATTTTGACTTAAAAAAATAATAAAGATAGACTGCTTACTGGAAAGTTTTGGGAGAATTCATTCTGGTTGGTAGACATGGTAAGAAATACATGCCCAAATAGCAGGGTGACCTGATTTTATAAATGGGTTTGGAAATACTGCTTATCATTAGGACCGTGGACTGTTACGATTTGGCTACGAATCACTGAAAATGGGAAATATAATAGTAAATTGTTAGAAAAGGTTTCAGTGATAAGGACTCTACTGTTCCACTAACTACCACCCATACGGAATATCATGCTAAATAGAAAACTCATTTCCAAGGGCAGAAGCAGCCCTAACACTTTATTGCTAGATTCTATAGCAATTGGAGCTCGCTTACAGTAACCTTATAGTACTCTATATAAACTGAGAAGCTTGTATCAAATTCAGGCTTCCATTTAAAATAGATATTGCAGATATTAGGCTTCAATTAAAGAAGAAAAATAACCTTCAGTGCTTCTTTTTTTAAAGGCAAAGTATAAAAAAAAATCCCCAAACTAGTTGAAAATTATTAAATTTCTCAAAAAAATTAAGATGAGCTTTCTTCTATTTCTTGAGACAGTACAGTTTGTGATTCACAGGGTAACTGGTATCAAACACAAGTTAATGAAAGCTCTTATAAGCAATTTTATTCCTATCCATAATGGCAGACATTTACAAAATCAGAAGACTTTATCGTTTGAGTTCACCTTAAAAAATAACTTATAAAGCAGTGATATATGTAACATAAAACAGTTAAGGAGGGGAGAGGGAAAGCAAATTTTAATAATTAAAATGTAAACGTGAAAAAAAAAAAAAGGAATAA
Organism: Megaceryle torquata; assembly: GCA_024611175.1. Classification (NCBI taxonomy): domain Eukaryota; kingdom Metazoa; phylum Chordata; class Aves; order Coraciiformes; family Cerylidae; genus Megaceryle; species Megaceryle torquata. The sequence goes on from JANIJG010006104.1 coordinate 9,146, forward strand.
AAGTCCCTACTTTTCATTTCTACTTAAGATGTAATGGGATAATATTTTACAATGTCCTGCAGGTCTATATATGTATGTGTGTATTTCTATATGACACACACATACATATACATTAACCCACACATGTACATACACAGATAATTGTTTGCAGTTCCATCATGGGCTGTTCTGTTATGCCACTCTTTACAGTTGTCTCAATCATGTTTGGGACCCACTTTTCTTGACAAAACAGGGGAGATGGTAAAAAAAAAAAAATGGTGGGTCTGATTGTGTCAGAGATCCTTTTGTTAAACTGTACACTGGGACGAATAATTTTCTTCTGCAGTAGCTCTCTGAAGAGGGCCAACTCACTGTGGTCTTCATGGCGAGACTTGTTAACGGATCACACACTCATTGTCATGCTAGGGGAGTACTGAAAAAAGAGGAAGCCACATTTTAACAACCATTTTTTCCACCCAGGTAACTAAAACTACTTCTGGACCACAACAATGAGTTCAAATGTCAACACACTCTTTGAGCTTCCTCCTAAATTTTAGCCAATGCAAAGGCTGTAGTTCAATTTGTGGTATCATAACTTCTGTTACGCTTCTCTCATTATGCAAAATACAACTACTGCAAATAAAGCCAACTCCCTTGGAGACTGTTATGGTGCTACCTGGGTGGTGTGACAAAACTGTATTTCACTAGATGCTTTCCACACATTTTCCTGGTCAATGCTGGCTACTGGGGGGATTTAGCTAGGCAGGTGGCTAGTCTCAAGGAGACCAGCTGCACTCATGGGTAGCTTACCCACAGAAATTTTTTTGAGAGCTTTTTATTACCTTGTGGGAGAAAGGAATAAAGATTTGTATGACTGGAATTAAAATAGGCTTTTGGTCTGTCTTACTCTGTATCATCAATTTTAGGAGGCAAGCTGAATCAAGGATTGATGATTACTCTCCTTTATGTGAACCAAATCTTCAATCATGTTATTACTGTAACACAAATTGATCTACAGCCCTCATGCACACTGTAGCT
>JANIJG010006104.1:14190-29312 GCA_024611175.1 Megaceryle torquata
AACATAAAAAAAGATAAAGTCCTCTTAATTTCTTAGCATTTTTCTCAGAGGCTACAAGGGCTATCTATCCTGTCTTGGCACTTTTAAAGACATACAATGGAGTGTTCACCTAACAGAAAATGGGTGGGAAAGCTGATGTTAGTTTTCACCGTATTTCCTCGAGGGAAGATCACCATTCTCAGTCTGAATGGCCAAGTATGTATATGGGTTCAGCTTTGTATATTTATTTTCAGTTATAGAGTAAATATAAAATAAATTAGATGAAAGCATAACTTTTTCTTTGGCATCTGAAATTTCCCTTTTGCTTTCTTCACTCTAGTTCACTGCTCTTGAAATTGTGATCCCCAGATCTCAAGGAATCTCTGGACAATGTATTCATCACGAACAACTAAAAGCCTAAGTAGCTGATTAACAATTGTCAATTAAGTTTGCTCTTCAGTGAAGGTAGTATAGCAAATATTTAGGGATCCACAGCTTCACAAAGGTTGAGAACTACTGCTTTAGTTCAACCACAGCTACTGTACCATAAGCAGGAATTAATTCAATTCAGGGAAGTCCTGTTGCCTGTGTTACTCAGGAGGTCATACTACACAATTGTATCAGTCCCTTCTGGCCTTAAAATCTATAAATATAAAGTTTAAAACCCACTAAGGCCTTGTCACATTTATTTTATATGATGCTCCCGCACTTTTGCTCATTCCTGAGGGATTTACCCCTATTTTATCTTGCTCTGTGTAGCTCAGAGTTTTGAAATTCTGCAATCGCTACAGCATGCCAGCCCCCAAGGTTCAAATTCCTGACATAAACACTTTTATAGCAACTCCCCTGGGCTGCTTTTATGGGCAGTATGAGGTCTAGCATTGTAGCACTAGCTGTGTTTTTCCAAAGCAAGTATGTCTTTGATGCCTGCACAAATTCCATGGGCACTGCAGAAAACACTGGTTATTAATGTTTATTTAATATCCATAATTTCAGTTGCTTTACTTCCACCATCTCAATCAAATGCATAAAAACTTTGTGTTTTGCTATTCAACCAATTCAATTAAAATCTTCTCTAGAACATGTAACTCTGCATTTTGCAAACTGTACTCATTCTACCAAGACTGTGTTAATTTTCTATGTCTCCTGAGAACTGATAATCTGGTCCTCTAATCTGCATTTTACCCCACTGAAGTCCTGTGCCTGGACTTGAGCACCACACACCTCAAGCTGTGTTAACTTTCTGAACAACTTCTGCCAGTGGAAATCTGCTTGTGAAAAAGCCAACAGCAAGTCTAGCTGGTGATGTATGCAAGGAGACTGTTGCCTCAACAAGAATAATCCTGGTAACTGTGTACAACATTGGAAGGCAGACACACAGTAACTTTACATGCATCAACCCCAGAAACCTACTATTCCTTGCAATAAGAGCTTTTCCATTCAAGTTTCAAAAGCATTATGGGTTTCTACGTACCCCAAATTACCAGTGCTACCCACACACTCCTACTACTACCATGAAGGTTGTTTGTTGGGCAGTACTACTCAGGAAAAAATGTAATGGTGTAAGAGGACAGCTTTTTATTAGCAGCATTTTTCTTTTAACTGTTTGAAAAAGACAAGCATCAGATGTGACTTCCATGAGTTATTTATTAAGGTTAATGAATTACAAGACTTCCAGGTGAATTTTTGTGTCCAAGTTTTCAGAGCTCCTGATACTTGTATTAGCACCACTACTGATACTTAATACTAGTGAGTTGCATATAGGCTTTTAAAAATAATCCTATGGCAAGCTAATAGAAATGCTTTTGGGGTTTTTTTCCTTAAAAAAATGCTGCAGTTTGCAAAAAAAGATATTGAAGAAAAAATATGGACTTTGATTTAAAAAGTGCTGTATGCTTGTTATCTCATTGGAGGCTTTTATTGAATCCACCACTGCACATCTAAGCACAGTACAACTATGGCAACACGGTCACTTTAATCCATCATTTTACCCTTTGCATAGCCTAAATATTGTATAGATCATTAAAATGTACAAAAATATAGGACTTCTATAGAAGCTGCTCCCTCACAGAAGCAACAATTGCCTTGGAAACATACTGCTGAGGTCCTCCTCTGCAGGAAAAATACACACTAAGCACAGTTCACAGGATACTCCTCTCTCCTATCACACCATCAGAACACCACAAACTGGGGAACTGTCCAGGGTCTTCTTCCTCCTTCTCTTTGGATATACAAATATGTATCACCAAGCAAAGAATGACTCTTGCCTTTTGAACACGGTTGTAATTCTCAGCAAAATCACACTACAAACTTCTGTGTTAACCCAAAGGAATTTAGGTTAGTATTTTGTTCCCTATGTGTTAGCATCTCATCGTAGCTCCTGAGAACAGAGCTACAGCAAGGTCTCCTGTGTGACCTGAACATGTGCAGACCATCCTTAGACAGACTTGAAATGGCAAAGTCTGCACTGGGAGAAAACTAGTGACAGCACCATGGTAGTTGGTCCTGGGGCAACCAAAACTCAGCAGCAGCTGATATGCTCACAACAAACTTGTACTCCTTTATTGGAAGATTGTTAGGAATTTTGCTACAAACCAAGTTGTAAAATTGTATTAATTAAACTATACCTCCATCAATTTCTGCAGTTATAGATCAAAAGGACAAAAGTGCAGAGAGATTGCTGTAGTGATACATTTGTTTCAGTCAGTTACATCTGAAGATTCTGAGTACAAAACATAGTGTTTTGCAGGGGACAGATTTATGCCATTTAATCCCTACCAAATAAGCTCATTAATGCAGAAATTAATAAAGATCACATATGTAGTAGTTTTATTTTTATGGAAGAAGTGACACTTGCAAGCAAAACACTGTAGATGCAAAACCCCTGCAGGTTAAATTCACAGTCATTACAACTATTTAATAGTTGCAATATCAAAATAGCAGTTCTTCTGAAATTACTTAACTTAGCTTTTAGGAACTTGCACTAATGATTAACACTGCCTTACAGAGGTGACAAAAGCAAACAAGCAGTGCATAAATGTAACATCCTAATGACATTTTACCCTCATTTACCTTTACCTAGAATTGATTATTAGAACTATATTAATTTGTCTTAATGGCACAGAAGATTATAACATGATCAATCAGATTATGAACTGGATATAATAAATCACATTTATTAATACACATTATTATGCAGTAGGGAATGTCTACTTGCACACCCTATTGACTATATAGGTTTTAAATTGTCAATTAATATTAATTCCATCTGCACAGCCTCTGAAGAGCTGACAAGCGGAAAATGGAGATAGGTAACAAAAAGTTTCATGACACAGACAAAATACAATTGGAGTAAACATTCTAAAAATTAAAAATATTTCATTAGATACTCACTTTGGAAATACTGTCCATGTCTCCTGAGCCTTAAATGAAAATAGACAATTATTCAGTTAGAGCTGAAGTTAAGGATTTTTTTTCCATAGTAAATATATAAAGTAACAGCAATATTTTAAAACATAACCAACGATGTGTCATCCCACTTCCTTTCCAGTGTCCCCCTTAAAAGTTTACAGTCTGTATTGAATATGTTAGTCCTTTATCTGTGTACACACAAATACAAAAAGTAAGAAAATAATGGACAATCTTCTCATCTGTATCAGTTATTTGGATGGTATACTTTCATGATGACACAGCACAAGTCAAGACATCCTATGTCCAACCACCCTGTCCTCATAGCCATGATAATGGTACAGGTAATGGAATTAATCTGGGGGGCATCACCTATGGGAAATGTTGCTTCAGCTTAAGCATTAAAAAAAAAACCCAAAGTCATGGCTAACTAGTAGAAGTCAATATTCTTGGGGGAAAAAAAGAACACTATTATCACTAAGGTCAGCTGGAAGGGTTTCATCAATGTCTTTGCTCCTGGAAGCAGAAGCCTACTGTAGAAATTGGGTGAAATGATATCCACTTTTGATGCATTACAAACACTGATGATGACAGTATCTTTCAGAAGAAAGCAGGTGATCCTAAGGACTACACTAACAGAAAGCTAATAAATTAATGAGTGTATGACTATTGAAAAGGGTTTGTTTCACATGCTGTAGCTCTCAGTCAGATAAAGCCAAGAATAAAGAAAATGTAACTTTAGAATTGATGAATCAAGAAAAGCATTTTTAGCAGCAACAGCAGTAAACAATTCTGGTCACCTATATTCTAGAAGAGTACTGAATACAAATCTAGAATATAAGAGAAAACAAATTAGGAAAATCGAGTTCTGGGAGGAGACTAAAATGTTTACTATACTTAGCCAGGCAAATAAAGGTGGAGAGGGAATACGATTTCTCTATAAATAAATCAAGATACATAAATGTTGTGAAGAATTACTTTGCATGGCTCAAAGGATAAATTTTGGTGTAAATCAGAAAATGACTTCTTTCTAACCATCAGAGCTATGAACAGAGATCCAATAGAAGAGCTGCAGTAAAAGAAGTTGGAGAAGTTCAAGATGGACCTTGATCAATTTATCCAAGATCATGAGACACAGCTGCCTACTGAAGCATGGAAATGAATGCAGCAGACCTCTCTCAGCCCTCTTCTTAAAGAACTCAGGTTCCAGTTCAGATATGAAGTTATGCTTAAAAAGCAGTCATCATTAATTTGAATAAACACTACATCACTTGCACTAGAGAAAATAACTAACCAAATGCTAGGTACATGTAAAATCCTTTCTTAACAGTTCAAATTTGCTTTTCTTCTTAGCTAAGAAATAATTCTCAGGCTATAGAAAGTGACAGAAAAAGATGTGATTAAGTTTTACACAGTTTTCCATTTATGTGAATATAATGTGAATTGTTATTAAAGCAACAATCCATTTTAGGATTGTAAAGAAAGTCTGTAAAAAACACAAGGTGTCCTGAAAAGTAAACTAAGACTTTCAGGAACATGTTTTTCTAGGAAAAAATAAAATAAAAAAATTAGAAGATAGATGCCTACTGATTAATTATTCAAAACACATCTGCTAAATGAGGTTTGGTGTCTTAGTTTTTTTCTCATCTTGTCATAGCCTCTTCAGACTCTTCCCTTTGTCTTACCTGTTTATACTTCCTGTATCACAACCTCAACTTTTGGTCTATGAGTGATAGATCTCCACCCACCATGACAGCATGGACTTAAACAGTACAGAGTTTTAGATTGGTCTGGGTCTGTTCTAGAAAGGTCACAGAGCTTTTCTTTGAGGACAGAACGAAGGGGAACACTGGTCAGCTTGGCTTCTGCCTACATGACCTGTATCTAGCTTGCTTGGGTTTATCCTCATAAAGGAAAATGCTGCTCAGCAAGGTTCTGCTGGTGCCCCTTGTGGGGCAGCTCCCAGAAACAGAAGAGAACCTTGCTGGTGGGCCAGGGGGATAGAAGAGGAAAGACATGTCTAGTCTTTACAACCTGAGGTTCCCCTCTGTTGGCCTAGGTGACCAAAACCCCTTGGTGCAGACAGAAGTGGAGAGTCCAACAAAAGAACCGCCCTGAGCACTACTAGCCTGGAAGTGGGATATGAGCAGAAATAAAACCAAGGTATTTATGTGGGTAATGGAAGAGGCAACCGTAACTGCCATCTATTTAGCTGTGGCTTGTTTTTCAAATCCCTTTCCAGTGTCTATCATGCTTCCAGCAAAGAGTTGAGAGCACGGAGTTTGCTAGGGTAGTCAGGAAATGAAGCAGTGTGTGGTTTGCAGAGTAGCGGAAGGATTCTCCCCTTGGTATGAGTCCTTTGAAAATCAGTGTCAGAATTCAAGAATTCACTGTCCCTCCTGCCTCTGCATGCCCCCAGAAGAATTCATCATCTTATGGGTCAATTAAAATTGTCATCTGTCTGAAGCTGCTAATGGCGATGGACTCAACAGTTAACAGACATTATCTCTAAGTATGTAATAAATGAGGATATGAGAATATTGGGATAAAACCAGCTTAACAAATATTATCAAAGTATGTAATAACTTACTTCCAGGTAATTGATAAGAATGTGCACCAGCATGTCACAGTGATACCTTCCCAAGACTTCCGAAGTGGAAAAGAGGTAAATAAAAATGCTTTTTGAGCCTTCAACTCTACATTATTGTGATGGTATGCTTTTAAACTGGTTTTCATCAACTGGATTAAAGCTAGACTCTCATCTCAATAAAATACAGTATTTTTCTTCCAGAGGTGCATGATCTATGCCAACACATATTCTTAAAAAGGATCTTAGTAATTGTTGGATGTATATACAGTTTTTTCAGTTTTTAATAGTTCTCTACATACATAAATCAGATTTTTACATATGTAACTCAGAGAATTAGTCATAGAAAATGGCACTGGTCATTGGAAATTTACAATGTTTTTAATATTTGATATTATTACCTAATGATCCATTCATATGATGTGAATCCATTCCACCCAGTCCACTCATAGGTCCATCTGACCCTGGCCCCATTGGAAACTACAAAAGGATCAGACATTAAAAACTGATATTACTGTAAAAATTTTCTGTATATAATTTAATAAGAAGAAAATATTCCTCAGGGGGCTAAAAAAAACAAAGGTAAAGGAATAAGCACAGTCCCAGCTCTGAATACACAAGTCAAGTGAAAGTCTTTCACGTGAAGACTGCGGAAAACTTGCTTTTGTTTACTTTTTCCCAATGCAACCTTCATGATTTTTGGAAACTGTCACTTCAGTAGTCTGGAATATAACTTAGGAATAATTTATTACTTACTCCAATACTTTGTGTATGATTTTCAAACTTGCTAGTGCTAGCTATACTCCCTTTACAGTTACAGGGAACTTCAAGATTGTCTTCAAAAAGTAAGTGATTAATTAAGAGCTTTCAAACCTCACCTTATCCATACTGACAGTTTCTACCCACTTTCAAATATTAGACTTAAATTTAGTCCTTCAAAAGCTTAAAGACATTAATATTATAGAAAAATTTCTGAAGTTCACTGCATAACAATTTAGCAGTATCTAAATATCTCAATTTTTAAGTTCTACTGGCCATTTTTTCAAAAAGCCCATCATATGGATCATGATTAAGTGAAATATGGTTGTAGTCAAGAGAAATACAATAAAACCAAAGGCATAGTGAAAGATCAGAGAACAAATTCTGACAAAGAATCTAGATTATTGTGAGCTCTAGAAGTGCTGACATACAGGCTAAAATATTCACGTTAAGTAGTTCACTAGGTAAATACTGAAACGTTATCAGTAGGTTTCATTCTTAACATCCCATGCAGATAAACAGGGAAGTTTGTTTCTTCTCAGAGGCATTAATTTTATCCTTTTTCACAGAACAGCAAGGCAACATAATATTGTCACTCTCAGCAATTTCCTCCTCCTTTTTCAAGAGTAGATATATTTTATAATTAAAATTGGAATCCCACAGAAATGCATGCTTAGTGGCAGCTCTTAGGATGCCATCCTGTCACACAGAAGCATACTGCACCATAGTGTGACAACCCAAGTCATCCCCAATGCATGCAGAAGCTTGTAAGGTCTTTTCCATGCAGAAGAATATGCTTCAATCTTTATTTTGCATATATTGGCATGATTGATTTGGGAAACATTAATGATATGTAATGGAAACGTAGTGTTTGGATTAAAAAAAGACTGTATAATTCAAAGAGGTATAAAACTAGATTCATATTTACATTAGGTCTGTTGGGTCCAGGTGGTACTGCATTCATTAAAGTGTACATGTTGTCTCCAGAGTTGGTTGAATCTGTAATAAGAGATTATTTTAAGTGCTAATATATACCTTTCAATAAAACTACTCACCTAATACATTTCCTGTCATTTTATTCATATTATTTCTGTGCCTGAATCACTGATACACAGTGGCAATATAATGGAAGATTTCATTCCCTTTCTATCTATTGCTACCACACAACAGAGCTATGAAAAGAAATAATTGCAATGGTCCCTAAGTGACTACTTCTAGACTCTAGTTTTATGCATGACTGTTAAAAGGTTTATAAATCACTAAGTATCTGTATTTAATTCCAAACCCCTTTTTCCTAGAGTTGCAAATTACTTCACTCATATTCAATATTCACCATAAAACAGGAGTTTCTTTTCAGTACTTCCTGTATGTTGTTTTCCAGTTGTAATAAATGATAAATAACTTCTCATTATTCAGACTGCAACATAGTATACCACATGAGAATCTCTTATTCTCATCCATGTCAGTCAATTTGATTTTGGATATATCTAACTACTCACTGGAACATTATGCAATGATCCTCACTCCATTGAAAGCTTTGGCTGATGTATCTTCACAGCACAGTGTGGTGCAATGCTTCAAAAACATCCCACCCAAGTCCAAAACCAACAAAACCATCCTGGCACAGCATGGTGCTTAAGATCATAAATTCTGCAAGAGTTTCACTTGGCCTTGCCAGACATTAACAGAACTATACTGCATCTTAGCCCTTTTCCTCCAATCAATGCACATGAACTTTCAAGCAAAGCACCTCAGGAGTAGAAATAAAGGAGTCAACCCAGGTAACACTTCAGGTTGAACTTAAGAAAACAACCCATTAGTAAAAACCCATTAGTAAAAAACTACCCATTAGTAGACACAGATTTTTCCTTCTGATCTTTGGTTCCACTGCTAATATATTTGAAGTCTTTAATACCCTTTATCAATATTTGTATGGAAGAGAGGAAAAATAAATGCAGCAGATAGTAGAAAAATTAGGCAGAAAGCTTTCCCAAGGGAACATGACAAAAGAATGTAATGAAAAGGGTTTACAGAGAGGGGAATGACCTAAGGAAAGCCTAAATACATCCCTAAGGAGACAGCGTGATTAAAAATGTATAGGCAGCTGTGGAAAATCAGTACATCTATAGTATCTGCAAAAATAATAGTTTAGTACTCTGTACCCAGATCCTCCAAAGCACCAATCCACCTCTTTGAACCAAACTCTTGAGATTAACAACACACACAAACCCATTGCTGAGCTTCCTTTTCCAGGACAAGGTGATAGGGGAATTTTTGAGTCAAGACGTAGTGAAAGCAAGAACCCAGAGACCACTTAAAAATGTTGGAACTGGGAATATGGCCTAACCTCCTGCAAAAATGTTATTTGTATGTACATTAGAAAGTTCAGATCAGGGGGTTTGTCTGTTTCCAAGACAGTTTTCTAAGCTTGAATACACCATAGTGAGTAATATATATAGAGCACTATATATCACTAGACATTCAAATATGCTGTTTGAAGAAGAGGGGAAACAAAAAACTTTCAGCCTGAAGTTATCAAAGTAAAATTCACATAACAGAAGCTATTTTTAATGTCCAATAAGATAGGCAAAAAGTTCTTCAATCACCAGATCCTTTTGTAACACACATCCCCGTCTCTCCCTATGATCTGCTGGCTCATGTGAAAATACACATGGACTGCCTGGGCCATGGGAACCCTCAGGACTGGTTTATCTCAGAGGCAAATAAATACCTTTGCAAAATTCTCAGGTGGCCAATTTCTAAGTGTTCTCATACCTTGGAAAATAGAATGTCAAAACATCTTTGAGTCTTCAAATGAGAAAGGGAACAACTGTCAGCAGAAGCTTTAGTTGAGCTGCACAAAGACAGCCTAACTTGTGCCATAATTGCAGTGCTGACTATTTTTAAAGTGCAGGCTGTCCATAAGTTTGCTTTATATTAAAAGAGACTCTTAAGTTTTAAATGCCAGCTTGCAATAATTATCTTTTTCACTAATGATATAAAAAAGGAAGCCTTATGCTTTATCTTAGGTTGCATTTTTTTAAACCCGGAATTGTTTTCAATGAAGGTACTATATTTGTGCAAGTTTTCACGGCCAGTTAGGAAATTTCCCTATCCTCTTGCCGTAAAGGACAGTAAGAACATGCAGGACATAAGCACTGAGGATGCTGTAGCATCACTGAAATGAACAGGTCCCTCTTAGCTGATGAAGGTGAGCTACAAAGGCAGACGCTGGCCAAAGGGAATAGCTATTGGATATTTGGTTACACGAGATGTGAGCAGTTTCATTATTAGCAGATACCTGATACCCCGTGGGAGGAGAGCATCCTCCACATGCTGCAGTTCCACGTTCATATCGGACTCTTTGGAGAACATTGATGGAGGGAAATACATACATCTCTTTGACCCTCTTTAAGCCTAGAGAAGTCAGCGAGCCATCCTGAATCCTCTCATCTTTCTCCTTGTTTCCTCAAACCTTAGAAGAAATGTGGCCAATTTTTTGCACGGCCAAAATCTCCATGTGGTCTGAGCTGCAAGATACAGACTATATTACTTAGGGAAACAACTGCTAGGACATGACAGTGGCTTCTCTGGGGCCTTACTGTCTTGCGAGACAGAGGAAAGCAACCTGTCCAGCATGATCCTGCTGTCAGTCAGATGACACAGCTGGGAGATGCTGGACATTGTTCTTGGTCACTGTTTTTGGTCAGGTCTATTCCATAGGATACTACTGGGAATCTTCACCAGATTCAGAAATCTGATGATTTCCTAGCCTGTGGAATTGTCCCAAAGAACATTAGCAAAAGTAAATACTGTGTCTTCTTTTTAACTTGTTATTGCTGAAGTTGGGCAAGAAAAGATGAGCTCAGAAGACAGAGAAGTTAATTGCTCTGAACTGCAGAGATACAATGCTTTGTCTCTGCAACATAGCTGGGAGAGGAAGAGAATGAAAGGTCAGGAAAAAAAAACCTGCAGAAAGTATAAACACAGTATTTTACATTATCTGTTTTTTTAATGAAAATCAAAGTCTGAAAAATAGTTCATGTACTCCCTAAAATCCCTTATATTTTATTATTTCTGAATATATTTCAGTACCTGCAGGACTAGGCATGATAGGTGTTCCTGGTGGCCCTCCACCTCCCGGAGGACCCTAGAGAGAACAGAAAATGTCAGTTAGCATGAAAGGAAAAAAATACTCAGTAAAAAATTCACAAAATACAAATAATAATAAAAAAAAAAAACTTGATGTCATGAGTTACTCTGGTAAAAACATGCACATTTCCTGATAAGCTAGAGAAACAACTCATCACAGATTAGTACAAGGTAATTGGTCAGGAAGCTCTGGCACAGACTTCTGATGTATGTAAGTATACAGACCCAAGAATATCCATTAGTCACTAATTCTGTGTCATGCTGTGAGTCAGACGAGAAATACTTGGAAAAAGGCTGAAAACAATTATATTTAATTCCCTCAATCTACTTTTATTACCACTGTTTTTTTCTGGCATTTCTGTTTTGTTGTACTCTGTTCACAGTAAATCGTAGAGTAACCAATGTTTGCTAAGTACAAAACAAAAGGGATGTCCTATGGGGACAGAAGAGCCTCATCACATTAAGAAAGCTTTCTTTTTTAGGCAGATCTGGGATCTTAATTCTGTCTGTACAATATCCTACGATTTTTTAAAATAACATTTCTTCTTAGTTAATGCTGGTTACAGTCCTGTCATTCACCTAGACTGCTAAATCAAAGATTAAAAAAAAAACCCACAAAAATCAAAACATCTATTTTCTTATTTTCTGGTATTTCTGTGTTACAAACCTGTTTATGATTAAGAACTGCACATAAACTGCTCTGGTGTTAAACAAGCCTTTTAAGGTTCTTTAAGAATTTGTCCAACAATTTTATTCTAAACAACCTAATTGTTTAGTAAGAACAGAACTGGAACTTCTTGCTTGCTGTATTTGTGGATCCATTAATATTTTTAAGTAACATGAAAAACTACCAACTTCCAGTTTGATAAAAATTTCTATGTCAGTGAAAGTCAGTAAGTATTAACTTTCCATAATAAAAAATACACAGATTGCTAGCAACAGATGATTATTTTCATTGCCATATGACTATTACATTTTTATCTCTCGTTATATTTTAAAATAGCACATATACTGTTCCAGACAGGAATATTTTTCAGTGACACTGTATATAAAGGTTTGGTTGTTTCTGTGTGCTTACAAGGGCGTTCCTGAGATCTGCTATAATTCACTAAGGTATTTTGGAAGGAGGCAGAGAAATCTTGGATTTAAAACAATAGACACTGTTTCTCAATAGCCTATTTAAAAGAACATTTTTTACAAAATATCTAGCAATAATACACTAGCAAACTGAAAATACTGAGATAATCAAACTAAGTAATGCATCAGCTGATTGCTATTGTTCCTCTGCAGGTTTGTACGAGTAAAATATGTGCAAGGGGAAGCACCTCTGCAGCCAGTGATCAACTCGCAGTTAACTGTAGATGGAAGAGAAATCTTTCACCCATGATGCAGCAGCACATCCCTGGAGACAGACAACATATTTATCTATCTATGCCCTTATATGTAACTTTACATACCAGTTATAGTAGTACACAGAATAACAAGAATCATAGAATGCTTTGGGTTGGAAGGTACCTCTAAAGGTCATCTAGTTCAACTCCACTGCAGCAAGCAGGGACATCCTCAACTTGAGCAGGTTGCTCAGAGCCTCGTCAAGCTTGACCTTGAATGTCTCCAGGGATGGGGCCTCCACCCCCTGCCTGGGCAGCCTGTTCCAGTGCTCCACCACCCTCACAGTGAAGAACTTCTTCGTAATGTCCGATGTAAATCAACCCTGCTCTATTAATCAACCCCTTGTCCTATTGCTACAAGCCCTTGTACCCAGACTCTCCCCAGCTTTCCTGTAGGCCCCCTTCAGATACAGGAAGGCTACTGTAAGGTCTCCCCAGAGCCTTCTCTTCTCCAGGCCGAACAAACCAACTATATCAGCCTGCCATGGGAGAAGTGGTGCTCCATTCCTCTGAATATTTTTGTGTATATGTAGTAGTATACATAACTACCACCTACCGGTTACCTTGTGCTTCTTGTTTGAGACCTGAGCATGGTCACAGAGTATCTTTCATAAAGCCTGCTGGAACAAAGGCTTGCTCCACCATGAAACCCACAGATCAGCTTATAAAAATCAAGGCATAATCACAACTTCATTTCACACTGCCTGCAGCCACATAGCTTTTTTTCCCCTCACAAATTACAATTGAATCAGAAATGAATGTGTTAGCATTAGGCTTGCCAAAACTGTCTGAAGGGCCTATTCAGCACTCAGCAATGAGAAATTACCCCATTGCTGCTGCAGAGCTACAGACTCCAAACTCAAAGGGACCTTTGAATCATATATATGACCCTCTAAGCATCACAGGCTATGACTTTTTATCCATGTACTTGTACAAAACTCACTATTTTTTTTTAGGTTTATATACTTTTCAGCATCACATGAGGTGTAGAAGCCAATAACTGGTCATTTATTAGAAGAGTTACTCATTTTCATTAATAATTTTTGCATCTAATTTTAAATTTGCATTTACATCTGATTTTTACATTTGCAGCCTCAGATCTGGTTGGAGCTCTTTCTGTGAGTATTCCTTCACCTATTTTGGGTCAGCTGAAGTGCTTCAGAGAAGACCTGGTTCTTTAAATGCTTCAGTGAACTTCAGTTGTTTTGGATGAAGAGGGTCACTCATCCAAGGAACTCCAGTGGCAGATCTGAAGGAGTGTTAACCTTCAGCAGAAGAGTGGGGACAAAGAACTAGGTAGCAACATCTCCCACTAGCATAGCTGGAGTTCACAGAGCACGCATGATCAGAGGCTCAGGCATTTTCTCCTGTGTGTCTTTAATCCTGTGTGTCTCATTGCTGCATCTTCATATATCTTTTGATTTCCCTTCCATGTTGCCAATTAGATGCAACATTCCAGCACCTGTCTTATCATCGTCACTGAAAGAGGTATAAGCACCTCTTTACTCTTAGTCTTCCTCCCTATTCACTGTAATATGGTGATGCCCTCTTTTGTCCGAGTCATTTATACCAGTTGACCTTTGACTCAATGTGAATACACTAACAGAGTCTGCTACTACAACTCGCATTTTAATTAGGTTTGCTGCTTTAAAATAATGTTTTTTAGCATCTGCTTTTATAGTTTCACAGGACTTCATACTTTTAAAAGAAAAGACTATGAAGTAAAATATTCCCAAAAAATCTTCAAAATCTGCAACAATAATTGATCACTAATGTCTAGGGCAAAATCAACAAAACAACTTCTCAATAGACAGAAATTAATGAAATTCTGCATTAAAAGAACAGGTTTGAAGATCAGCAGATCTGGATTGTTTCCACTAAATGTGGGCATGTGGGTAATACAGTTATAGGCATTTATGAGAAGAATAAACTTCTTCACAGCTAATTGCCTAAATAAAGGACAAAAGAATTTGCTTGTTTATAAACAAAACAAGCTCATCCTGGAACTCCTCCTTCAGCTGTAGCTCTGCAGGATCATCTTTCTCATGAAGACCGAAAGTAAGAGAAATCTGTAAGCAGCACAAACAGATGGAAAAAACACTGGAATATTGTCCTCACGATAAAGGACCTGTTACTTCCACATTCTGAAATAGCTTCAGGTTTTATGCTGATTAAATGTCCTGCATTTCTCTAATCTTCAGGTGATAAAACATGAAATATCAGAAAAGAGGTCTATTGACACCTGACTGACCAACAGAAACTTGGAATCCAACGTATACACATATATATCTATATGAAGTTATCCCTCATTACCCTGTGACACCAGTAATAAGCAGGTGATAAAAACAGATGAAAGACTATGCCTTAGAAGTGTACATCAGAAGCACAAGTAATACAAGTACAACAAGAACAGTAAAGCCATTAAAATATAAACAGTTAATCTCTTGCAATAGACACAAAAAACAGTGGCATATACCTCAAAAACAACAACAAAACCCCCCAAAAACAACAAAACCAAAACAAACACAAAAAACCAACCAAACAAACAAAAAAACCCCAAAACAACATCAAAAAACAAAACAACAACAAAACAAAACAAAACCAAAACCAACCAACCAAAAACCAACCAACCAACCAACCAAACAAAAACCCCATTTTTTGGATAGGCAAAGTGATTTTGTAAAATTGCAGAGGGATAGAATTTTGTGTTTTTTCTTACAAGAGTTTAAACTATTTCATTCTAAAGCACAAGCTAGGAAAAACAATTATATCAACTAATAATTAATTACATATATAATTTATATAAATAATAATTAATAAATTATGACAATGTCCGTGAAATGAAG
>JANIJG010006104.1:29412-55936 GCA_024611175.1 Megaceryle torquata
TTAATAAATTATGACAATGTCTGTGAAATGAAGACATAACAGACTATGGAGAAGAAATAACTTTCAAGTCTTCCAAAGGTAATTATAACAAAAAATTTCCCATAAAATGTTAGCTATAAGACCCACTTGTAAACCTTTGGGGAGATAAAAGCTTGTTCTAATTCTTCAAATGCTTTTTTTTTCCTGAAGAAGTTAGTAAACTTATACAGCATATTGTGTTACCTAGAAAGCCGGACGTTTCTTGTCCTTTATTACTGTAGACAATATATTGTATTGGTTACACAAATGTTTGCTGAAATGCAACAGCACTCGGCAATTTTGGCCAGAGTGATAATGATTCTAGTAATAAACATCAACATATGCACCAGAAGTAGCAGAAAAAGCCTAAGTGCAGATCAGATGTTCAGTTCTCAACCAATACACGAGGGTTCTTCTTAACATCTGGACAGCTATTTCTTTTCTTCAATAAAACCTAACATATGTTCAAATAAGCAAAGACACCCAAGTGTACTTACTACATAGTTCCCAGGAGATGCTGAAGAATAAGGTATCTGTAATATCAACAGAAACAAAACAGTAATTTCTTCTGCAGTGAGATGGAGTCCATAGATATATTTACGTACAACTGTAGGTTAATGCTTATAGGTTTCATTTACTTCAAGGACACAGTTAAGGAGTACAGAAACATGCCATTATTGTCAAAACAGACATCTCTTCAAGAACTTGCTGTTCTAAGTAGGTTCAAGCAAGACAGCCACAACAGCAAGATAGACACGAATCAAATTTAACACCCAATATTTTAAATAAAAGTGTTTCAAGATTACTGTGCCCTGGTAGCCACTTTAACAAAATTAATATGAGTAACATAAATGACACATTCAAATGTCTGTAGGCTGAGGTCTGATATCTGCTCCCCATTGTTTCATAACTGGTGAGGCATGCAGTTTTAACAGCCGCCACCACTTTTTTAAGACACTCAGTTACAAGGCCTATTGCTAATTCAGTTCTTGCATCTGCAAGAGTCCTACGCTTACTGCAGGAGCCACAGTAAGGTCTGTTCAGGTTGGCAGTCTACAGTAAAAGGTTAAGCTAAAATATTATTAAGATAATATGTTCTATACAGTTTATAAACTTAAGCAGCACATACTTGCATTTAAGTCAACAGGACTTCAAAGTCAGCTAGGCTGTTAAACCAGACCTATTTTATCTAAGTGCAAGTCCTAAAACGGGCCAGATTTTTATACTACTGATGTATGATGACTCAATGAAAACATTTTGTGTTTTCTGAAACAACATGAGACACCGTAGGTTATGTGAGATGCCTCACTGACCTCCTCTTCCTTCAAGCTGTTCTTAGACTATGTGATTTTGCAGTTGTTGAAATGAAATTCAATAGAATCCGCTGCTTTATAGAGAAAGTATATAAAAATGGCTGATGTCTTGCAAGCATTTGCTCTATGACTCCATATTCCCTAGCTAAGAGCAGCAAATATGCTTTTGGAAAATATGTGAGCAAGCATTAAACCAGACCGTAACAAGCTGTAATTTCTGTGGTGCTTGCTGGTCAGAAGTGTTCACCCAACTCATCTTACTTGTGCTCAAGGAAGCTAAAATGTATTTTAAATATGCCCCATGATAACCTTTGTGTTACGGAAGTGCAGTAACTGCTGTAAAGATGCAGAGCTGTTGTTTGGCTATGAACAGGTATTTGCAGGTCAATGAGCTCTCTGCTCAGATGTGCTCCTCGCTGTACCTGCTCTACATCAGGGTTATGGGGAAGAATAAAAAGCATGCACTATTCTATTTGTTGAATGAAGTGGAATTCTTTTCCTGGTGTACTGATGAGAAATACTTCCCTAAATACAAGATGCCATCTAATATATTTTAAATATTTACTTACAGAATTGGCATTGGTTGGGTTTGGCCAAGGTCTACCACCCCCAGGACCCCTGTAACAGAAGACAAAAGATGAGACACGGAACAATGCCTGTCTTCTGACCAGTTCTGAGGAAGCAAATCAAAATAGTCTTGTTTCCAGAGTAAGAAAATTTAGCTATTATTATAACCATGTCCCTCACATTTACGACTCTTCAGTTCCTGATTTACTCTGGTACTATTTGGTACTTTTCAGGACAGGACCTAACAGAATGGCATGGTAAGGAGTCCCTCCCTAGCATCCACTGCCAGAGGCTGCAGTGGAGATGGCACAGTTTTGTATCCATACCAAACACTTGCAAATTTAGGAAGTGCCAGACATTCCCCTTTTATATTCTCAGTGGAACAATTTAAAAGACACTGCAAATTTCTGTCTTTTGAAGTGTTTTCCTTCTGTTCACCAGAATTTAACTCTGTACCATTTTAAAGTGGCACAGAAGTTTTGTAAAGAGTAAAAAACAAGTTCCCAAATTTGTTAACTTCTCATGAGGAATGTTTTCCCTTATACTCTGTTAACCTTTTAAAAAATATTTGGAATAAGTAGGACACATTCCATAGAAGTCTTACAGTACAGAATAAGGGAGAAAGGTACTAAAATATAAATGTAATTTCAGTTATAGAAACCCTTGCTTACATAATTAAGTACCTTCCTGAAGAACTGAGGATGCATGCATTTATTGAGTATGGATGAAGAATACTGCAAGTATAGTAAGGTTTTATTAGTGAAAGTGATACTAGTACCTTATAAATGTTTTGGAAAACCTCTTTTTTAAAAGAATAAGCCACAAAAAATAGGCTGCTATAACCTGTACCTGATAATAATAACAACGTAATAATAATAATAACAGTAACAAATCTCATGTATTAAAAATAGAAATTGTGTTCTTTTATAGATACACTTTAAGCGTATGTTTAGATATGTATCTAAAAACAGTTTGCTACTTTACTAAGGCTACATTATCTCTACCAAAGTCACACAATCATGAAATTTACCATTCAGCAGGCAAAATGGAAATTTCAAACTTTTCAGACATTCTTGTTACACTTGATGCACGTGTATGCATGATTAAGTGTGAGCTCCCCAGCAGGAGGGACAACAGTGTTTCACAGGCAGAAGGCCTGTGATAAAGCCAACTGAAGGAGACATCAGAAGGGTACAAGAAGAAGAAGGAAATGGGGAAAGGAAAAACTGTTCAGATAGAGGCACCTTTTTCTCCCAACACTAGCCTCTATTTTAAGTTTCTGACTCTTAGCTGAGCTCAGAACAATAGTTTGGTGGTTAAGCTTCATCTTTTAACAGTTCTGGGGGAACTAAGCCATATGGAAGGTAAAATCTACACGTTTACAGTCATAACATCTCAACAGCCAGAATTATTCCTGCATTAAGAAATCCTGATTATTTATAAATAAGACAAAATCACATTTTGAAGGCCCTGAAAAATGAGAGGCAGAGCAGATGACAAAACTTTTCTATTTAAAATGGCATTTTAGCTTCATTAGCTTTAGAAAAGCAACATTAGATATCACAGCTTTCCAGACATGGGAGAGTGATTCAAATGTAGAGAAAAAAAGCAGCCTTTATTAATGAGCCCAGGAATTTTTCTATCTATTTTAAAGTCTTGCAAAACTAAAAACTATTAAGTAGATATGTTGCCCAAGGGATTTAATATTGAATCTTATTTTTGTATTACATTATTGATGAAACCATAAAGAAATTAGCTCAAACAATCAACTGAAATAAATCAAGTGAAAATTGATTTATTTCCATGGGCATTATTTTTGGAAGGCTGGAAAATAGGAATGTAGGTGTGTTCTTTTGTGTCTCTTTTGGGAGGAGGGAAGGCAAAGAAAGGAAAGGGACTCACAGTAATCATGCTCATCATGTTTAATATTCAGCAATTTCTCCTTTGCTAACAATTACAAGGTAAAATATTAGGTAGGTTTTGCTTGCTTGTTTGGTTTTGGTTCTCTGTGTGTGTGTCTGTTGTCGATTTTTTCCCTCCCCAGAAAATCTCTTCTTTTTCCTATGTACCATATGTGGTTTATTGGATCTTCTTTCTCAGAGGAATCAGGAAGATTTGTAACAGTAGGAGTCTGTTTTCACCTGAAAACCCTGCACTTTCTTGTGTGACATTAAATAACACAAAAACATCTAGTGAAGAGCATCAAATGGAAAATAGCTGTGAGAACACTACAGATAACTCTAAACTGCAGAGACTGAAAAGCTGACTCAAAAGATACATGATTGGGTTAAGCCACAGCAACATGAAAATTTAGACAGGCCTTACAGGAGACTGGAAGACTCACCTTGCATCTAAAAAAAAGCTTTTGGAATTTGCAAATTTCCTGGAAGCTGTGAACAGTTCTAATTATAGACTTAGAAAACACTGTAGCTGGAAAGCCATATGGTTTTTGTGGAGCCAAATGTTGTTAACTCATAAAACACACATAAAGAAAAAGCTACCTGTAATATTTTTTTTTCAATGCAATGTAAGCAGGTTTTTTGCCCTTTATTAAATGTTTATTTTGTAAGCATCAACAGAGTCCTAAAATATTATTATGAATGTACTGATTCCAAAATAAAGTAATTTATTAAGTATCTATTGCTATGATTTATTACAGCTGCATTTTATCATTAAAATTAGTCCTGTAGTGTTGATCCTACTACTTGAAAAAATAAAGTCTGAAATTTCAGTTTCCCAAGAGGCAAATATATTCAATCAGGAAATTAAACATCTAGAGACAAGTTTTTGAATAAAAGTTAAAAAAGCAAAATCACATGTTTTTCTCTTTAGGCATGATTGAGATATTCTTAGTGCTTGAGACAGCACTGCACGTCACTGCAGGTCACATACGCAATTAAGAAGTGCCAGTGAAATATAACACTGCTCCCTGAAATTTGCCATTTTGTTCCAAAAAGGGCATTTTTCCACAAAGAAATAAAATCTTACTAGAAATGGCTACATCAAATTTCAACTTAAAACTATAGCTACATTAAATTTGTTTGGTAAAAGAACATAGCAGGTATATCTCACAGACGTCCATTATGACAAAGTAAGCAATTATTTAGCTGTACTACATTTGTGGAGTGTATGCTCCTGGACTGAAATATTGTCTATGCACTCTTGAGCTGGTTGCTGTATTTATGACAATAAAAACCACTTTTTTTGTGAAGAAAAATGTAAAATTGTGTTTGGCAGATATTCTGCTCTTAACCAAAACAGTTTCTTTTTCTGTTTTCTGAGGAGAAAAAGCTGGATTTTAAATGACGACTGTTTTTATAGAAAATACATTTTGATACATTAACACTGCCAAGAATCAAAAAAAGTTGAATAAAACACTGAAAAATTTTCATGTAAGAAAAAGATATGGCTGTGTAAGAAAAAAATGTACATTACTACAAAGCAATACAGTACAGTTATCCTGTTTCTTAGAAATCTAAGTACACTAAATGACTTATACTGTGATATGTTAGCACTGTGCATTAGATAAATTGTAAGGGATAATGCAAAGAATGCATTTAACACATTGATGGACATTGAGTCCATCTAAGGCTGTTGCCCAGAGGTTATCCCTTGGATGCATTCTGACCAACCCTGAATGTGGGAACTGACCAGACAATGAGACACTTCACAAAAATGTTGGTGTAAGGATAACTTTGATAGCAGGTGATTCTACAGTGGGAAAAAAGACCTGATGTCCTGGAAATTCTATTAAAAGAAGGCCAAACCATAGTAACCCCTTTGTTTTCCTTTTGGTCATTATATGTCACTCCATTTGAGAAAATACTCAGTTTGACATTGAAGACGCTACTAATATAGTCAGGTATGAAATAATAGAGCTCCTTACAACTGTCTGTGACTAAGCATGTAACACAGGTCAGAATTAGCTATAAAGTAACGTTCCACTACCACCACTTTGGACTCTCTTATGCCTTAAAAGTGCATTGTAATATGCAACGGGACACTGTGAAACCTTGTTCAAAACAGTTTTTTCTTCAAAAGAGTTTTTCATTCCCACCTTCACCTGAACAGTAAAGATGAGTTTGTAAGAAATGTGAAGGAGTGCAGTATATGTCTGGTAAGACATGGAGACAGCTATGGTTACCTACTTCATAGTTACTGCTTCACATCTTGTTCTTCTCAGGAGACAATATACTGTATCAAAGTTCATTAATTTCTCAAGTAATGACTCCAATTCATGATTTCCCCTTTAAAAGGACATACAAGTTCAAAGGAAAATGTACTTCCTGCATCACTGAATTAAAAGAGCATGATCTATGTATGTTTACTGGCTCAACACAAGATGAAATTCACTTATGAAATGCTGCAATATGGAAATATTTGTATTTCAATTAATTTTCTCTCCTTCTGGTAGACCAGGATTCTTTTCTCCAGGAACCTATTTTCTTATTTGTCCTATGTAAACTCTTATTTACATAAATATGTATCCTCAAAATATCTTATCTAGCCTCAATTTTACTTCTACAAGATTTTATTTTGGAAAGTTAATTTTCTTTTCTTATAATTCAATCTCCTCCTGAGGACAATCACTGTAGTAGTTTTGTTATACTTACACTGAATTTCATATGTCTAAATATTTTTTCTACATTGATTTTATTTAAGAGAAGAAATGCCTATCCTTGGGAGGGTTCCTAGAATTGTCTGGAGTCCTATATATGATGTCTATGATAGAATAACACCCAACTTTACATTTTGTTTTATTTGCTTTGAGAATTCAAGGTGTGTCTGGAAATCAGAAGAAATTACGTATACGGTGGGTTAGATTCTTTTTTAATTTTTTATTAACTATCTCAATACCTCTTTTACTTTTTCAGGTTGGTAACTTGACATGAAAATTATCATCTCTCATGTCTTCTCTAAGAGTAATAATGGGTATCTATGATATAATGATAACAAGCATGTATAGACCTTTGACAATCTCCTGAAAATTCATTCTTGAAAGACAAAGGTGTCTGGTTTAGGTTGCAAAATCATTCTACTGTCTTGATAGCTGGACTACCATGCTGCCTTCAATGACCACCCCTGGGTCAGCAAAATGCTGGCTATGAGAAATATACTAACTTCAGTAGAGGTAGGACCAGGATATAAGAATGACTTGATAATTTCTGGTCTGTGGAATACTAAAGGTAACTATAGCAAAAATTTCTGATTCTCTTAAGACAGAAATCTAAATAATACAAGGATCACCTTATTTCCACACCACCACACCACCCCCCTCTGCGGGCTTGCTAATCATGTAAGGAACTTCAAGGAGGCAAAAGATTTACCTAAAGTGCAGCAGATCACTCATGTTGGGACATCTGCTATGCTAAAATCCTCAGTTTAAATCTATCCTGCTTGAGATACTCTAATTACACCTGTGAAATTTTTCTACACACTTAGAAAGGGGGTGTGTCTACAGGTATCAAAGGAGTAACACAGTCCCATGACTAAATCCATGCCTGGAATAAATCATCATTTAACTGAACTCAATCTATACCAATTTTTACAAAATGATGGTCCAGTCTCAGAAGCACATGGTAACACTGAAAACCCTGCACTTATCTCTAATACTCTTCTATCTGTTTAGTGTGGAAAAAAGTGTAGTTATGGAAATAAAAACAGTGAGAGAATCATTTATAGTACTTCTTTCAAATATGCTTTTTTTTTTTTTTTAATAAATAGTTCTAGACAGTGGTTTTATTTTGCTAAAATTAATTACTTCTTTATTGTGCAGAAAATAACCATATTTGTACCATTGTTTACAAAATACTTACTCAGTATAATATAAATGTAAATAATGTCATTTCTTAAAAAATTGCACACAAGAATATACCAGTGACTATACTGACAAAATATTCCCCATATTTGAACTTTGACCTGTGGAAGAAACTGAGTATTTGTACAGACTTGTTGGGACAGGAGAGGCGCCTGTAAGAGATGCATGCAGAAGAAGGAAACTGCTGTGGGTTCACTTTTTTAAATTGCAGTTATTAGTCATCAAAGTACATTATTTATCAAAGCATGTTTTCCTTGTCTTATTTACCCCCAAATGTTACTTCTACAATGAAATAATGATTTTTCTAAGTATTATAAGATTTTATTATTGTGCTTACATGTTCATTCCAGGCATCCCAGGGCCACCTAAAGCATTCAGTGGGGGTCTCATTGCACCTCCATAGTTCTGCAATGATAACCAAGGGTCAGACTACCACAAAACAAAAAAACAAAACCAAAGAGGAGGGGGAAAGAAAGGACATTAGGTTAATGATATCCCTACATAACTGCTGACTGGATAGGCCAATGTAATTAATTCTTTCAGGAGTTTCCATTGTTGACTTAAAAAAAAAAAAAAATACTGTTAACCCCACGGAGAAAGAATTATAAACAACAGAAATAGACTAAGAATACTTCAAATATCAATTGTTTCAGGAGGAATTATTTACACATACAGAGGTCAGGTTAATGGCCAGCAAGGGGCAGGTGTTAGAATGTATTCCGCTTGTATACCAAGGGAGCTCATTCAAAATCAGAAAGCTGGATTTAGATTCTTAAGATTTCTACATAATGGAATTTAAATAGAATTCTTTTTAATTCAAGCTTGTTAGAATCTCAATAAATGCTTGCATAATATTACACCATATGATATCAATTTTATAACATACAGCACAACCATTACCTTTCTCTTCCAATCAGTCAATTCTAATAAATCCATGGTGACTAATATGAAAAGTATTTAATATGATAATGGGTTTATACTCTCATATTATGAAAGTTTAACTGTACTATTCACATGAAAAACTAACAAAATGGTCTATCTTACCTCAGAATCATAATGCACACCCTAATCTGTGTTAATCCTGCTACATTTTCCAGATATTTCAAAAGAATGAGTAATAGTAAATTCTCTAAAATGAACAGCTGTGCATTTTGGAAGGGGGAGGGGAATGACAAAGAAGCGATTTATTTTTTAAAAAGTCAGGTCATTGTTGCAGTCTACTTTCCAATAATAAAACTAATACACTCTACTTCATGCATAATATACTGCAAACTGCATAAACTATATGACTCAGGCTTATGGGTGTTCTCTGTATTGGTCTGATTCACCAAACTGTGTAAACATGAAATCATGAATACATGGGAGCAATCCAACAGTGATATTCAAAGTGTGGGTCTGGTGCTCTTTATACCTTGACTGATATGATGTTTCAGGTATTCGGAATCAATCTAGAAATGAGTTACAACTAGGATAGGAGGTTCTGTTGCTGCAAACAAAACCCCCAAACTTAAAATTTTCTTCATTGTTAACAATCCTGAAAGGGTCCCACTGATAGCTGGTTTGCAAGAATACAATCAAGAGGCTGCAAACAGATGTCATCTTTCCAGACCCAACAGCATCATCTGAAGATAGTAGTATTCACAGATGCTGGTCATAAATCACTACTCATTCCTGCCTTTTTTCTTTGCAGCCAGTAGACCAATTTGTGCACATGGTGAGGCAAAAGTCAGCCAGATTAACTCAAATTGCCTCATTAACCTAGGTTATCCTAGATAAATCTGCCTGAGCAACTCCTCTGTCAGAACTTTAGGGAAGTAATTGGTGGTTAGTCCAAGCAGCTGGGCACAGTAACATGCCCAGTTGGCACTACTGGATCTGGAAGAGAACACAGTCCAACTGTAACAGACTGGCAGTTCCTTATCTGTTTTACTTCATTTTTCCATCTTGAAGTAGAGGGATGAGCCATTCTCCTTATTTGGTCTGTCTGTTATCTCCCCTTATTATTTTAATTCAGAAATCATTTGCGTGGACTGGAGTTAAAGATCTCTATGGAATCCTGCAGAGATGGAATAATCCTAATCAAATGTACTTCTAAAGTTAATTACTGCTAATTCTAATCAAATCTACTCCTTCATTGTAACATAAGAGCACTTTGATTAAGGCTACCAACATATATGTTCCTTCAGCTACAGCTATGCTCTCTGCAAAAGTTAGTGCCCCAATTTGTTCCATACAGCTATTTCATAGAATCATAAAATGCACTGGGTTGAAAGGGACCTTTAAAGGTCATCTAGTCCAATGTTTCTGTAGTAGGCAGGGACATTTTTAACCAGATCAGATTGCTCAGAGTGCCTGACCTTGAATGTCTCTAAGGATGGGGCTTCCACCACCTCCCTTTTATTCGAAGTCACCACCATGTTTTATCTGGTAGTTGAGTTGTTCATAAAAGTACTCCCTAAAATCAGGGGGCCAAAATGAGACAGATTGGACAAGACTTCTTCCTTAAATATTTAGATTACTCAATTCTTTTTGACTAGAAAGTGGGGGCACATGGGAGGCTCACCAGCATATAAGAAGGATGGGGAGAAGTAGCAGTCACAGACTGAAGGTAGTACCCCATTCACCTAGCATAACTACAGCTTGAAAAATCCTGAACCTGATTCTTCAGAGCTTTTCACAGATCAAACATTTACAACCATCCAGTGCTTTTTGCTTTGTGTTATTTAGTCTGAAACAGTCTAGAATCATAACATACCAAACTGAGGTAAATTTTCTGTAAGTTGCCAAGCATATGCATGGTATACTTGCTAAACTGGACGTAAGCATTTCTGTATCAGCACATTAGTTGTTTTGCAAGTTGACTGACTGTGCAGCAAGGTAGCAAGTCCTCCCACTATGAGAACACCTAAGTCAACTTTACAGCACTGTAGCAAGAGGATGTTAAAAGTAGGTGCGAAAGATTTGTCAAATTTGGTTTTAGAAATGCTTTCAGAGAAGATCCTAAATGTCAGAATCAAAGATAGATGATGATCCATTTACAGAAAAGATGGATTTGAGGACTTAAATTTTGTGTAGATTAGACATAATTTTCCTCATTTTAAGAGGCTGTTCAGTACAGAAAGAAGAACCTTATAAAAATACCGGATTTGAAAGAGACAGCAAAAAATGGAAAAACTATCCTTAGTAAAACTGGCATGAGATTTGCCTGCTGTGGGACTAATGGTGCTGCATAAAGTATCAGCTCAATCTCATAGGGCACCACTGCAAAATTTCTCATTATAGTTCCAAAAGGCAAATGGTAAATATACTTAAATGCTACAGAAAAAATAACAAATGTAATTAATAATGATTTGGTGGTCACACAGCAGATCTGCAGTAGAACTACACAACTGGTTTCTACCAAGAAGACCCAAAATTGTAGAGACAGTTATGAACAGATTTGAAAAGCAAAGGTATTGAATCGTTTAACATTCAGTTGCTAATTCCAAGGAACACAGAAGTCACTAGAGAGATTATCTGAAATAGGGAAGCAAAAATGCAAAGTGTGGGCACAACAAGCGTGCTGTAAAATAAAAATACTGGCAACACCAGTATGAAACACCACAACCTAAATTCCTCTCCCTGAAAGTGTGGACAAAATACAGAATAATTTTTTGGATTCATATTTCAGGTATGCGTCAGAATTAATTTGTTTTATACCTTAGTTTACCATTGAAATGTAATACTGTCAAATATCCACATGTGTTCACACATTTGAAGAAAGAGCCTATGAACAATTATGACCAGGTCAGCACCATGGAGGAGGCTGAGTCCTTCTATCCAAGGTTACTTCACTCCTCAAAAACAGAGCTAGAGATGTTTGTGATTGACAAGGGGGAGAAATGGCAGCACAAACATCTCATTTTTACATTAAAATCTCTCTAGAACTCACCAAAAATCTAGATCCAAAGTGAAGGAAAGAAAAACTTCAGAGAATTTCAGGTGCTACTTTTGGTACAAAGAATTTGCCTAAATTAGAAGTATTAATCCTTTCTTCCTGAACAGCATAATCAATTAGAGTTTGTACAGCTGTAACTCAGAAATGATTTTCCATAAAACAGGAGGTTTATTTTAAAATGAGATTAGAAGAACAAGTCCCAGCCATCTTCAGGCTATTGAAAGCCAGAGTAATACACAGGTTTATCAACAAAAATATGTATCTATCTGCATAAGGTACCTGTGGTCCTAATGGAACCATTCCTCTTGGAGGAGTCATTCTTTGCATTGGCCCACCCATGTTTGGATGCCCTGCAAATAAAATAATATAACTTTAAAAACTATCACAAGCACCTTCTAAAACAACTTCAACAAATCGTTCCTTGTTAATTAACAGAAAAAAAGCTGCAGTAAGCTTTGAAAGATGAAAGTTTGAGAAGACAGTACTTTCAGACGGTCCAACTAATTATTTCATTCACCTTGCTGCCGTGTTGGGTCCATCCCACTAGGCAATAATGGCTGACTTCCTGGGACACCTCCAAGTGCCTGCAGGCATAGAAACCATAAGTTAAAAGCATATAATGTTTTGAAACATACGTTAAAGACATAATGCAGGTTTTTATTTTTAATTGCCAGACATTTCTTCTGAGTCAAGAGTAATGTAGAAGAGTTAATTTTCCTAAATGCCCTAACTAAACTTTCTAAGTGACTAACTAAACTAAGAGTCCTGAATGTCTTACAACCCTGACTATATATCTGCATGGGCAAATTCTTGGACTTCTGTGGAATTCTGTATAAATAATTGCCAAAATACAATTGTCTAATTTACTCCCTCCTGCTACTTCCTTCACTTTAGCTCAGTTCTCATTTACCCTCCAAAGACTGCCTTTTTCTTGGGTATGTGCCAACTTTTCTAAAGCTTACACTGCTGCATTTTCCCCTTTTAACCATTATTTTAACATTTCAGAGGCCAGGATTCAAGATTCAGAGAATACACCTGTATTCTCTGAGAGTGAGCTGTGAGTCAACCACACAACAGCATTCACAGGTAACTAGAGCTGTGATGTGGGGCATGTTTTATATTCCACTCTGCCTTACACTTGGAAGGGCATCGGTGCCGAGATAAGGTTATTATCCATCTGTAGGAGATAACGGTCACAAAACTTCTTCCTAAATCTTGTCTTCTGAGCATTAAGGTACATTGCATTGCTGCTTCACCTCTGGTCCAAATTAAATGCATTTGGTTTATGTCCCCACATTTTAATCTGCTCTTTGGGTTTATAGTAACTGAGTTAGGTGTAAGGCTAATTTCTACAGTGTCTTGACTATAGTTTAGTCAACTAGGAAAATGGTTTTTTATGAATAGATCTCTGTAGCTCATTCACAATGTGCAACTGAGTAATTCAAAACACCACCACATTTTCAGTAAAGATGTATCCAGAATGAGTAACACTGTTATTTTGAAATAATAATAAATGTGTTGCTTTCTGTGGGAATAGGTAAATGACTCTTGACTGAGAAATACTGTAGTAGTCTTGGATACTTAGATCCCATCTGCAAATATTATACAGTTTGTTTCTGCAAGAGGTAGGAAATTCAAGATTAAGATGCACATTATTGCCCCAAGGATAGTAGTACAGTCAAAGGCACTGCATTGCAAGATTAAGGGCAGAAACAGACAATCTGAGATGGCATCATTTAAATCAGAGTTTTACATGTACTTCAGTGGTTTGAAGCCTGGATGATACATAAGAACAACAAATGAAGTGCATGCAGAAGTGTCAAATACTAGAAAGGCAGTAACTGGTCACATCTGCCAGAGATACCAGGTGACAAGCAAGGTGACAGCAAGGCATTTGCTGCCACGAGCACACATGACCAAGACTTAACTCATGCAGTTATTACACTGTGGATCACTACAAGAGGGACTGTGGTTCCTTTCTAACATGTCATACCACTTTTCAAGAAAAACAAGTGTACCTGCACAGCACAATGCATTACCAACAGCAAATAACATTGTAGGGTTTCATCTCATAGGATGTGATCCTCCAATTGGAGGCAACTTTAGGGTCACTTGTGAGGTGCTTCGAAGGTACTAACTTTCCTTGCAACAAAGCCTAAATCTAGCTCAGATAACCCTTACAGAGCACTGGACTGTGCTGCACGCCCTGTGTCACCCTTCCTTGCCTACAAAAAACAATCCCTACTGCAAGGCATTAAGGAATTATAGTTACAGTGGGAATTTTAACTCTGGTTTTTACTGACTTCCATCTAATTAAAATTTCAGCCTTACAGCTGCACTACAATAGCTTATTACTTCCACACGATGCTCATCTATACTGTAACTTAAATAATGGCAGTGTTGTTAAAAGTTCTAATTCATGAATGTGGCATAAAGTAAATGAATTGCAGGAGTTGTAATTCACTGAGATTATGTGATTATGTTATGGTTCTGAACTGAAAATATCACAATGTGAAGATAGAAGTGCTTCTGAAACTAAAACTGCAGATTGGCAGCACTTTGACAGCACTCACCACATCCAGTTTCTACCTGCCAGTATTTACAGTATTCAGAAACACAGAAATAGAAACAAAGGAATATCTGAAACCCGGACACTGGTGTATCTTTGGGTAAGATATTACAGAAAGGTGCAAAAAGCAGGAAGATATTTTGTACTGAGTTACAGTACGAAATATTTAACTGAAGTGCTATTGTCACTGCACTCTGATGTTGTTCCTAGATGATCACTTCAGCAAGGTTAATTAAGTCACCTGTTTCACTTGTGAGAAAGTTGCTATGGCTCAGAACACTTGCCTGGCAACTGATTTATCCATCTCACTAAAACTCCTGCTTTGTGCCAGTATTGTGCTGGTGCTAAAGACCAGTTTGTTAAAGTTGTATTATACAGATATAAAAACCAGCCAGAATTGAGGTTAGGGCATCAAAGTCGTCTTATCAAGCTGTGACAACATGAAAGACAGTCCTGGAAATCTAAGTTGGACCAAAGCATCTGTTCCATATATCCTATCAACCTTTCCCAACACTGTAAACAACCCAGTTTTTCTCACACAGCTCTACCAATATGTTTCTGTCAGCTTCACTTTAACTTTTCATCTGCTGACAACCGCCTTCTCTTCCTCTATATGAACTATGGAGAACTTAAAAATACAAATGCTATCTGCTTCCAGATCCATTTTTTCATGGATAGGCCAATAAAGGTCTCTGCTGATGAAGAGCAGCTCATTACTCATTCTTGTTGCACTGGCATACATATCCTTCGATGGAGATGAGAGAAAATTGGGATTTCAGTGCTTTTACAGAATCCTTGGAGTGTCTGTAAGAGCCATAGAGCACTTTATGACATCTGTTTTTCACCAGTAATCTCCATATTTACTATGAACTAAATATACTTCATATATGCAACAAAGAATAAGAGGGAGTGATGTATTTTATGTAAAATTCAGTAAAAAAAAAAAAAATCTCAGAGCTAACTGCATGATGTGTTTAGGAAACTTTAGAGTTTTACAGCTATGGGAACATACTGCCTTCAACTCAGAGCAGGTAGCACAGGCTGGCTGAGGTTAATGCAACACCACACAAGCCAACTATATCCTCCCTCTACAAACAGCCTTAATACACAATAAATGTTGCAGAGTAGACACTGGTTAAGCATAGGAATGTGAGCTGGTAGTGGCACAGCCACACCTTATCAAATAACTCTTTAACGGTCAGGCAAAATGTGGTGGAGAGGGACAGGGGTGAGTTTTGTAGCCAATGAGCCACTGGTAGCCAAAAAGACAACGTTCCCTGTTCCCAACACTGCACCATCACTCTGGACCACAACAGTGACAAAATCTTACCTGATTGGGTATTCTTAAAGGTGGCCTTGGACCTCCAGGGTACCGAGGGGACATGAAAGGCTATGAAAAAAAGAAATAGTGCTGAAAAATTCAACTTAGCTTGTAAACACTGCATTGAGTCATTGGTTGCATGGCTTGTGCTATGCTCACATGCTCAACCATCCAGCTTAAAATACTTCCACAGAGCACTCAGTATATTATTGCACAATGTTTAGCTGAACTAAGTAAATGCAGAGATTCTTAATGAATGCATCTATCAAGATATATTATTTAAAACTTTGCTATAGCAACTGTGAATGAAGAATATAAACAACTTAATTCATTAACAGTGAAGAATAATAAGCCATGTAGCTCATATAATAACATATCTATACTTTCCACTGAAGAAGAGGGAAAGATAGGAACCCAGGAATAGAAAACAAAAATGTTCTTGGAAGCGTTGAAGATAAGTAACAGCATATAATTCACAAATACTTTCCATGCACTTTTTCATAATAATACAGTAAAATGCAATACAAGATTTAACCTGTGAAGGCATAGTTTTCAAGTTTATGTCATAAATATTTATAATTTCAGTGGTTCCATTAACCATATTAATTCAATGTTGCACTCCTCCCATCCTTCCATATTTAACTCCATGCTCACACAATAAATCTCTCTCAAAACCAAATTTATACCCAAATCTGTCATAACACCCTGCACCTTGTGAGGTTTTAGTGACTCTTGGCTAAAACTATACTACTTCATAGCCCACAAACAAGGTCGGCAGTACCAGCAAATACATTTAAAATCTCTATTTATTCCATCTCAAAGTGTGACAAAAATCTAGAAATCTAAAAAGCCAGGAGATTAGTGGCAAGTGTGAGATCTATAGGAAAAAAGGCACTAACATCTGACTAAGAAGATGATGAAGAGGATTTTTTGGCAAGCAAGCATACCTATAACTGCAAAAAAAAAAAGAAAAAAGAAGAGCTAAAAGTATGCTGTGACTGTGAACACAGGGACAAAAACGACCGACTATTATATTGTGAAAGAAGCGCTCACTTCTGCTCATGACACTGCCACTGGACACAGGGGAGAGATAAAGGCAAGGCATCTGCTGGGACTTCCTAGGGGCAATCTCCAATGACAAATGAGTTACTGCATGTTTAAACCCACTCTTTGAGGTCTCTGAGAAAAGAAACAAATAGATCGACACAGGCATCAGTTGGACCACGGCAGGTCACTACAATTCCATGATCAACACCACTGTTTTACAAATGAATGGCCTATTTCAGCTCCATCAGCAGCACTGTGTTATAAACTAAACTGCCAGTGATCATCAGTGCTAGTAATGTTTATTAATAGTAGCAACAGCAAGCAAAAGAATTCTAATTATTTCACCACTAACTAGCAATGGAATTTTTCCTATAATCTTGCATTAAAAAATGCAACAGAACCTTTCACATCTTAGAATGAGATGAAAGGCAAAATTATGTAATTCACATACACAGGGATTCAAAACAGGTAATAGAAATTGATTTAGAATAGAGGATTTTCAAAATGGAGAAGAGACTTCAATGATAACTACAAAAATATTAACAAATGCATTTGAAATTATGTGATAGAGAAGAGGAAGGGCTTCTTCACGCCCTCTCTCTAGTAAGAAACAAAGCAAAAAGGGTTGTGCACGTGGTGAAGGCCGTAAACATTCAGGCCCTTATAAAGCAGTAGAAGTCTGAGGAAATTTGTTTCATCAACTTCCATAAAGGTCAACGAAATACATTTATGGACTGCAGCACACTCTGGGTATGGCTTACCTCATCCAGCGAACGAAACCTTAACTTTATTTACAGTTGCAGAGCTCATAAAAGGGAAATCAGCAGTGTCTCTCAAGTCAACCGTATCTTAATGTAGAGTCACACTACTAATATTAGTATATAATAGTGCATTATTGGCAGAAGACCTGCAGGATGGAAACCCGCTTCTCGGCTCTTTCCCAGTGGGTTCACCTTTCTATGCAGTTTATACAAATACCTAAAAACTTGGGGGGGGTTTAATAGAGTTGAAATTTTATTTTAAAACCTGAAACTAATAGCCTGCTGCATTAAGAGGAAGAGCCTTAATATAAAGTCACAATTTCAGTTTCTAAAATATGATTTACATTGTTTCTAAAGCGTCACAATTAAGAGTTCATATTTTTTATTTGTTGTGCCCCTGAGGTCAAGAGCTGCTTCAGATTTTTGAGAAGGCCTGGATATAGATAGGTCTCAAGTCTACTTAATAAAAACCTCACAGAGTAAGTCAAGGATTGTTCTGTGAAATGATATATAAGTTATGAATGGGGTTTTTTTGCCGCACTGTTTATTAAGGAGGCATCAAAGCAGACTTTAAGAGCCACTGCATCTATTCTTCACTGACTTTAATTAAGCTGTAAACTAATATTTCATGGAGTAACTACAGGAGCCTCTTTGACACAAGTCTGTCTTACAAGAAGGTTTATATACTGTAAATATTTATGCATCTATGTATTCCCCTTAAACATATTTGTGGAAGTGTTTAAACCTTCTCCTATTCTTTAAGCAACTGGATCCAAGTGGAATTGCAAAGAATAACTTCTAGTAAATTTCAAATTTTTCTTTTGGTTCTTGATGATCCATGGATACAAACAATGAACGGTCTATATGCAGGAAAATACGTAAACAACTGTGAAATACAACTAATGTTTTGATGAACATAAGTACCAATAAAGGTCCATATAGCACTGCAGAAAATGGTGAAATACTGATGTTCAAGTACAATTTTAAGAAATGTTACACCATTGGGGACAACTTTAGTACTTAAGTTTACCACAAAAATTCTACCATTAACAGGAAATTCTTAAATATTTTTATTTTTTCCAGTTAATAAACTTCTCTTCTCCATTACCAATGTTATATTTGTCCACAAAAAGTTCTGCTGAGACTTAGCAAGACAAAGAAATTCTATCAGACGTTTTAATGA
Source organism: Megaceryle torquata (assembly GCA_024611175.1). NCBI lineage: Eukaryota > Metazoa > Chordata > Aves > Coraciiformes > Cerylidae > Megaceryle > Megaceryle torquata. The sequence continues at coordinate 47,947 of JANIJG010006104.1, forward strand.
AAATAAATAAAATATGAGCAGCTTTTCACTACATTGGGCACACTTTCTCAGTCTCACACACATACACTTTATTAAGCACCAAGCATTATGATAAGACACAAATTCATGCAGTAGACATTTTCTGTCACAAGTTGTTTCACAACGTCCTTTGTAACTGGCATTTACTCTCCAATCTAGTTTTACTTTATTGTTAAAAGTTACTAAACTGACTATGGCTTCTTGAGGAACCACTGTGGAGTTAACATTTCTTATGGCTAGTAGCTCTCTTTCCTTGACTTCTTGGAAACCTTTTCTTCCCCTTCTCCTAATGGTATTTCAGCATATATATCACAAAATGTAATGAATTAAAACCAGTGATCACAGATTTTGAATTGGTCAGTGTAGCACTTGTCTTCCAAAGACAAAAAAATCAATTCTTTGCATGTTGAAGACTTGGACATTTTTGCTACCCCAGATTTCTGTCAATTCAAAAACCAGCATCTTTACAGTCAAACCACTTTAATGGGTCCCCACACTAAATTCTCAGCAGCACAGACTCCTTATTTGTCTCAGTTCAGCAGAGGACTGGATAGGTGCCATGCCAATGAATCAAACAGTTTCTTGCTTACTCCAGCTAGCCGGGGGAGAGGGCTGTCAGCAATGCATGGGATACAAGAACACTTCTTCCACCCAAAGGTTATAGACACGTAATTATTAAAAAAATAGGGTAAAAATAGGAAGAAATAATTAAGCTGGAAAAATATGCCAAAAGATAGGTACTGTGATTTAATAATCATAGAATCATAGAATGGTGTAGGTTGCAAAGGACCTTAAATATCATCTAGTTCTACACCCCCTGCCATGGGCTGGGACACCTCCCACTAGACCAGGTTACTCAAAGCCTCATTCAGCCAGGTCTTGAACACAGCCAGTGATGGAGCGCTCACAGCTTCCCTGGGCAAACTGTTTCAGTGTCTCACCACACTCAGAGGGAAGAACTTCTTCCTAATTTTTCATCTGTCTACCCTCTTCAAGTTTAAAACCATTACCCCTTGTCCTATCACTACAAGCCCTTGCAAAAGTCCATCCTCAGCTTTCTTGTAGGCCCCCATCAGATACTGGAAGGCTGCACTAACATCTTTCCAGAGCCTGCTGTTCTCTAGGCTGAGCAACCCCAACTCCCTCAGACTGTCCTTGTAAGGGAGGTGTTCCAGCCCTCTGATCATCTTTGTGGCCCAATAATGCAGCAATATCTTTAGCTATTGGGTAGGAAGAACACAGGAGGGGCAGAAGTTATTATCTGCTAGAGCCCTCTCTGTGAAAAACAATGTAGGACACCCTTCAAATAATATATCTGGCATTTCATGGCCAAGTCTTAAGTGTAAGATGTTGCAAAGCCTCTGTAAAGGAAGCCAACGTCTTGAAGCTGATATGACTGAGGAGTAAGGGTATTACCAGAGTAGCTCCATCTCACAGTAATTTTCATGTGGTAAAATACATCTCATGGGTTTCCAGTCATTAATGAAGCCTTCGAGTCCCTCTAATCCACAACAGGGACATTAAGTACAAGGAGGTGTAAACAATGCTATGGTGCACTACCCTAAGCTACTTCTCGGAGTTAAGGAACCGGCACATACACTAATGTATTAAGAAAAGCAAATAAACCCCAAGTAAAAACCCAAACAAACAAAATCAACAAAAAATCCCAAACAATCAACAGGGGAGGTGGAGGGGAGGACAGAAGATCACAGCTAAGCCATAACTGTGATGGTGATGCCACCAGCATTTGAAAACGTGTCATTCAAGTTGCAGCAACAGCAGAAGATTGTGGTAATGGTTTTGGAGAACAGCCAACTAAACACATCTGTGAACACAGTATATACTGTGATTACTGCCTTCAGGTATCAAATTCAGTAATTTGCTATCACGGAAAGCATCCTGAAGGCTGATGTCATGAAGCTGAGACAACTGGAAGTTTAGTAGAAGCTTTTAAATACATGTTTTTATCAACTTCAAATAAAATGAAAAACACCCTAATGTACTAAAAACAGAATACTGAAAAAACCTAAAAGAAAAGCAACTAACACAAAATAAAGTCAAGACATGAAATGTCAAATTTAGTAAGCTTCCTGGTATTACCTGTAGCATCTTATCATGGTGAATTGTTACAAATACTTAAAAAGAAGTTAAAAGTTCAAGAACCTCAATGATGCTGCCACATGCAGTACTTTTTGTTATGTTTCTGCTAAAGAAACAATCCAACTGTGTATAGGCAGAGTAAAGGGTGTTGTTATAAATGGTATATTTAATACAATTTCTGTGTGCAGGTGTGTATGTGCAATGTAAAAATCTTGTAAAATATTATTTTTCCTAATCCCAGTGAACACAAGGGAAGCAACACTGAAGCACAGTTGTCTGCCTGCCTGTATTTAGGTTCCAGTGTTCAGAAAAAATGATTTCACAAAAAATATCCACCAGGAAGCTGACAACATAAAGGCATAAAAGCTGGCACATTTCTCTGCCAGCTGTGTAATTCTTAATTTGATGTTTCTTACTTGTTTGGGCAACTCTATAATATGGTGTGGTTTAGTTTTCTTACCTAATATCTGCGGAATAAAAGAATTTAAACAATGGTGTACTTCTAAGTATGATAGATTCCAGTTAATCTAGTTTTCTTTAAATTTACTTCCCTTCCAAAAGCTGACAAATATAATTTACTTCCTTCCAAATATGGGGCTTTTTTTGCATTGGCATTTTTATCCTTTTTTGACTCCTACCATTTCATTTATTGACCACATTTTCTCCTACATAAATTGCAAAATTTACAATAATCCAGAGTCAAGTAACTAATCCTGAATATTAAATTTCAATTCCCATTGAGGCTGAATTTCTAATGTGATTGAATTTATCTTAACTTTATCTCTTCCAATACAGACATATTACATGATATCCTATGAGTTGTCATACTGGATAGCACAACCTTTAGTAACAAACACACACCAGAAAAACAAGAAAATGTAGTTCAGAATGAATTACTGCAGTTATTGGGCATGAGTAATGGTGAAGATGCACATATCTGTTAACCACAAAAATACCAAGAGCCAATATGTCAGCAAACAAAGCTTGGTCTGAGGAGACTAAAATTGCATAAATATTGCTTGAACAGTAGAACCCTGGCTACATGGTGTGAAAAACCCACCTTTCTAAATCAGGATAGCTTAAAATAACAATGCTCATTGAGATTCACATTAACATTTTCTCAGTTAGGTGTACTCAAAAGTTTTTCAGCTCAGGAAAATATATGTGTTTGCCTGGTTAAAGCAGGACCACGTGTATGTTTTAATGCACACCACTAATCTAGTTGAAATAACTACATTTAAGGCTGCTGCAGAAAGCACGATAGTATCTCTACCAGTCGCAAACAGCTAAAATACACCTTCCAAGGCTGACCAGCTTGCAGCAGGGTGACTTAGGGTCTGCAGAACTAGTCCTGTGAGGAGAGGCTGGGAATTGGGATTGTTCAGTTTGGAGGAGAGAATGCTGAGGGGAGACCTCCTCACTTTCTACAACCACCTGAAAGGAGGGTGTAGTGAGGGGAGTGCAGCCTCTTCTCTTGATTAAGTAATGACAGGACTAGAGGAAGTGGCCTGAAGTTGCACCATGGGAGGTTTAAATTCAGTATTAGGAAGAATTTCTTTACTGTAAGCATAGTTAGGTGCTGGAATCGGCTGCCCAGGGAGTGGACATCCCTGGAGTCACCATCCCTAGAGGTATTAAAAAGATGTGTAGATGAAGCACTTCAGGACTGCTCTAGTGGAATGGTGAAGTGTTTTTTGTGTTTGTGCTTTTTGTGTTGTGGGGTTTTTGTGTTTGTTTTGTTGCTTTTTTTCTTCTCCTGTAGTGGAAGTCCCAGGAGGGATTCGCTGGATACGATGAGTGTTCAAACCACTGAAGATGTCCCCTGCCCTGCTTGGCCCTCCTTCTGAGCTCAATATTCGCATTCCTACAGGAAATCTCACAAAAGGGATTTACTTTACTATTTGAGTACTATTTGAGTACTTCACCACAGTGTCAGCGAAGCCTGACCATCCTGAGCAAGTGGGCTGACCTGGACACTTCTGCCTGCCAGGAACCTCTCCTCTGCCCCAACCTGGGGCCATATCACCCCACTTTGGGGGCATCAGTGCAGAGAGGATCCATCTCTAAAACCAGCGCCATCCAGTCCTGGAAGAGGATGCGCCTGTCATGCTCTTACTGCATTTTACATGGTTTAGGAAATCAGAGGAACAAGTTCTGCTTGCATCAATCAGTGCTCTGCAGGGCTTCCCAAACCTACCTCTAAATTTGTGGTTTTAAAAGGAAATAAATACAAGCGATAAATGGTTTTCAGCATATTTTTTGGTTTTCTAACCTGCATTATAAAATTTAGCACAATCTCCTTAGATTGTATATCTCAACACCCTGAGAGGCAGATGATGTTCCCAACTGGGGAACATATCTTAGGGGAATAACAAGAGCACACCACAAATTAAAAAATACCAGGTGAAACATACTTTTAGCACTCAGTACAGAAAATGACTGAAATGTTATTAATTGGTTTGTATAATTTAGTCACCATAATCAGCACAAACTCTAGATACTCCTTATCACTAGAAGCTGAAAATGGAACCACAGACTTAATTTGTACACACTATGACAAATTATTTTATATTAATTGTGCTGCTACTTGAAGAGCAGGTATTGTAAGAGGGTCCAAGCTGCCAGCATCAAGGTCATAAACCAGATGGGAATTCTCATAATGAACAAATCTCTTTATTTATTAATTTATAGTGCTAAATGATAAGTGAAATAAACCAAAAATCTTTGTCCTCCTCTCCTCCATTAAAAACTGAATTAAATTGCAAGTTACATATTCTGTCTCTGAAAATACAATTCATATTCATCTTTTTTTTTGGTTCTCAAACTCTTAACTGGTGAAAAGGATGGACATCATGTAACTATTTACAGTCCAAATGATAAGAAATAAGACTGCCCTGTATTTTTATTAATTTTTCTTATTATGGCAGCAGTGCTGAAAAATGACTAGGAAGTAACATTTTAATATATATCCTTAAGACTCCTATATTTTAAAAAATGGTTTAAAGGTGCTTTACAACTACTGGCAGTGGTGTGCCTGCTTCCATTCTCAATGAAAGGTGCTTTCGTACTCATCTGAAGAGTACTAGTGGTGAACCATAGAACCCATGTGAATTGAATTTATCCAATTTAGTTTACAATTCATATACTTCCATTTATTTATTTTCCTCTACTTTTTTTGTGGATATCTCCATCAGCAGTAAGAGTCACCACAGTGCATAGGACACTCTTCTTTATTAATACATTATAATTCTAACCAGGGCTAAACTAAATGAGCTCTCAAAATTACACTCGTGTGCTGTCACAGCCTGCTGATAACTTAACTGCTGCAAAGCTAGGACAGGCTACCAACAATTCGTAAAAAAAAAATAATTCCTATTAAACTGTATTTTACTGTTAATTATACAACCCTTCTTGGATTCCTTCACTCCCCCCTCGCCGCCCCAATGGTTACTAAAGTGTTAGAGGTCTTTGTTTTATATTTTGCTGAAGTATTTCAGAGATTAAATTTTGAATGGACACTACACATTTTTAATCTATCAGTATAAATCAAACTAGCTGTTTTTATCTACACTATTTCACATAAAATCATGTTAGTTTCTCAGCACTAAGACAGGATTTCTTTCTACACTGGCATTTCCTGATGACCAAACCTATTTCCATAAGCAAGTTCTTCTTTGTGCTTCAGACAAAGATCACTGGAAAAATAATTTCCATATTTATGGTTTTCTAAGAGCAGCATGACATGTTCTGCTTATCTGTAAACAGAAACAGTAGAGAGGTTTCATTTAATTTATAGAGCAAAATTAAAATTTTCTTTAAGAAATTGAATAGCCTTCCACAGTCATCTGACTTTCCACATCCAAAATTCCAAAAGTTACAACAAAACTAGAGTTTCAAACAAAATTAATGCTTTATCTCTGGTCAAGAAATACAGGACTCAGTCCACCATATGAAGGAATACTGCAATACATGACTTGCTCACTCTGCATAGAAAAATGAAGAAACAAACCCTCTTATAAAAAAATGTCCACAAATCTTTTGTCCCTAGCTAAAAGCAGGATCTGCCCACTTGCCTGGCTACTTCTCCAGAAACCTGAGAAAGGAAATAACACTCTCTTTTGGTTTAGGAATTGTACTGTTATCAATTCTGTCTCACTTTGTTGGAAATATCATTATGTCATGCTCAAGAAGATTTAGCAAGTAGGAGAGAAAAGGGATAACTTCTGCAAATGACATTTAATGGAAATTTTTTAAGAAATGCAATTTTAGAAGTCATATTACCTTCATGCATTTTAATGGAGGCTAATAGATTTTACTTTAATTTTATTAAATGCAGTTACTACAGAAAATAGAATATTTCAAGCCTGACAAGCTAAAACTAAAACAACAAGAAATATCACCTTTAACAAAAAGTATAAACAAACTTCATTTTTTGAATTCAGATATCATACATACAGATCACTAGGGTTGATAAAGCATTTCTTTAAATTAAGTAAACCTTCTAATCATCTCTGATTATAACATACGATTGATTTTTTGGAACAATTTTGACAATTACAATCTGAAGTTTGTTATTCCTGCTGTTATATTTAAGAAAGCTATTTTTTCAAAGCTACATGCAGTATCATCAATCAGTGATTTTGGGTTCAAATCCAAGCACTTGGGGTTCATGTATAAAGCAAAAGTCAAACTATGACAGGAACAGAATTAAGTCAGCACAACGAAGAATCATATAAAAATGACAACCCTTCCTCCATCCTTTAGAAACCAGCAGCAACTATAATTGGTGTATGGTCAGTACTCTTAAATGTCTACGATTTATCTCGCAAACAGATAACTTGAATTTTCAGGATGAGATACAGATCTTCTAAGTAAACGATGTGCCCAAGAGAGTACCAACTCTTCCCTTTGCAATACTGCACAACTAGCAGTAGGTCTGTGGCTGCTTGAGATGTACACATGGAAGGGGAAGCAGGGCTCAGAGCTTATTTAGCTATTCCAGACAGTACTAGCAGTTGTGAGCAGTAAAACCGTTACCACAACTGCAGAACAGAATCAAAGCCAGCAGATGTCAGGCACCTTTATCTTTTGGAAGTTTATTTTATTCTGGACACTTAGAGAAAATTAATTAAAAATAAAATAAAATAAAGAGGAACAAACACAAACTACTTAGAGATCTTTCTAGTTCATAGAATCATTTTGGCTGGAAGAGACCTTCAAGATCGTCGTGTCCAACTGTTAACCCAGCACTGCAAGGTCACCACTAAACCCTGTCTCTCAGCAACACATCTCCATGCTTCTTAAACCCCTCCAGGGGTGGAGACTCCATCGCTGCCCTGGGCAGTCTGGGCTGGGCCTTGACAACCCTTGCGGGGAAGAAATTTTTCCTCAGGTCCAACCTAAATCTCCCCTAATACAACTTGAGGCCATTTCCTCTTATACTGCCACTTGTTCCTTGGAAGCCCAACCCCCACCTGGCTCCAGCCTCCTGTCAAGGAGTTGTCAAGAGTGAGGTCTCCCCTGAGCTTCCTTTTCTCCAGGCTGAAAAAACTCCATCTCCCTCAGATGCTCCTCAAAAGACTTGCTTTCTAGACCCTTCCCTGGCTTCACTTCCCTTCTCTGTACATGCTCTAGCCCCTCAATGTCCTTCTTGCTGTGAGGGACTCAAAACTGAACCGAGTACTCAATATGTGGCTTCCCCAGTGCCAAGTACAGGGGGACAACACCTGCTGTGGTCCTGCTGGCCACACTATTCCCGATACAGGCCAGGATGCTGTTGGCCTTCTTGGCCACTTGGGCTCACTGCTGGCTCATGTTCAGCCACTTGTCAGTCAACACCCCCAGGCCCCTTTCTGCTGGGCAGTTTCCAGAC
>JANIJG010006105.1:0-15038 GCA_024611175.1 Megaceryle torquata
AGAGAAGAGAAGAGAAGAGAAGAGAAGAGAAGAGAAGAGAAGAGAAGAGAAGAGAAGAGAAGAGAAGAGAAGAGATTCTTATATGCTGAGGGTGGTGGGACCCTAGCCCAGGTTGCCCAGAGAGCTGGTCGATGCCCCATCCCTGGAACCATTGCAGGTGAGGTTGGCCAGGGATCTGAGCAAACTGCTCTGGTTGCAGATGTCCCTGCTCAGGGCAGGGGAGTTGGACTGGATGACCTTTAAAGGCCCTTTCCAACACAAAGCTTTCTGTGATCTGTTCCTGTGTGGCCTGCCCTGGGTGATCCTCCTTTGGCAGGAGGGTTGGACTCAATGATCTCCAGAGGTCCCTTCCAGCTGCTACCATTCTATGCTCCTATGATTCTCTGCTTCTGTGACCCCTGTCAGCAGCTGGTATCTGATGCAACAGACAAAGAATACACAGGCAAAATACTTATTTGCTTTTACTTATTTTTGGCCACCTCCATCCTCTCCAGCTTTCACTGGGCACATGTAAGGAGTCAGACCCCTCTCCCACAAACATGTATGTGTTGGCTGAACTGGAGTAATTGCAGCCCTGCAGAGTCTGGTGGGACCATATCAACATCAATTCCAGCACAAGCTGGGGCATCTCTCTGATGAGTTCTCTATTTCGCATGGCATGAACACCAGGATGGACTAGAAATATCTAGGGTGGAAGGGAAACAGAGGGTACTAGGAATTAATTCAGTGCTGTGAGGTTGTCTGCAGACAATAAGATCCTGCTGTGCCCTAAATCTGAGTCTTTCCAGTCAGAGCTTAGCCCACTTTGGAGGTTGCCAAGGAGCACAGCAGAGCAGGGAGAGGAGTGCCCAGCACTGGGGTTTGGCTGCTTTGAGTATCCAGGCAGATGTTATAGATTCATAGAATTATTTAGGTTGGAAAAGACCTTTAAGATCATTGAGTCCAACCATTAACCCAGCACTGCCAGAGCACCACTAAACCAGGTCCTTCAGCACCACACCCTACACAGCTTTGAAACCCCTCCAGGGATGGGGACTCCACCACTGCCCTGGGCAGCCTGGGCCAGGGCTTGGCAACTCTTTTGTGGAAGAAACTTTTCCTCATGTCCAACCTAAACCTCCCCTGGTTCTACCTGAGGCCACTTCCTCTTGTCCTGTCACTTCTTACTTGGGAGACCAACCCCACCTGGCTCCAACCTCCTGTCAGGGAGTTGTTGAGAGCCAGAAGGTCTCTTGTGAACCTCCTCAAGGATCAACAACCCCAGGTCCCTCAACTGCTCCTCACCACCCTTGTTCTCCAGCCCCTTCCCCAGCTCCGTTGCCCTTCTCTGGACATGTTCCAGCCCCTCAGTGTCCTTCTTGGACCGAAGGGCCCAAAACTGAACCCAGGATTTGAGGGGTAGCATCCCCAGTGCCCAGTAGAGGGGGATGATCCCTGCCCTAGTCCTGCTGGCCACACCAGTGCTGATCCAAGCCAGGATGTTATTGCCCTTCTTGGTTGCCTGGGCACACCCAGCCCCATCTTCATTTGGCTGTCAACCAAAACCCTGAGGTCCTTTTCTGCTGGGCAGCTTTCCAGCCGCTCTGCCTCAAGCCTGGAACATTGCATCTTCTCTGGTAGCCCCTCAGCATGGATCTGTGGATGCTCCAAAGCCTTCAGTGCTGTACCCAAACAGCAGTCAGCTCTGATGCAGAGCCTCTTGTTTCTTCATCACCTCCCAGTCCTGATGCTTCTTACATGTAGAGGGATGAGGGTTGCAGCTTTGGGACTGTGGACTTTGCCCTCTGCCATACTCACTACAGCAGCCCCACATGTGCAGCCCATATGCAAATTGTGTGGCGGGGAACCTGAACTTGTTTGCATCCTCTCTGATTTGGTTGGGACCCTTTTGGGTCAGAAGGATCTGCACCCATTTGGGTACATCCCTTAGATGAGTAATTACACCCTAATTTTGTCCCTGAGCAGTTTGTTCTGGGGAAAGGGGTGAAAAATCCCCTCTGCAAATCTTCAGGTCTTCCTTGACATCTGTTTCTTGCACCCCCTTATTGGCAGCTCCTGGCTATTCCTGAACATGCTCCAAGCTGAGAGCCTGAGGAAGTGGAGAAGAAGGGCAGGCCTGTGACATTGCTGTGCCCATGTGATGTAGGCTGAACTGCAGGGACAGGGCTGTGCCATCCTTCTTCATGCTGAAGAGAGAGAGGGAACTATTAGAGAGAGTTCAGTGGAGGCTCTGAAGATGGTGATGAGGAGCATCTCTGTGCCCAGGAAAGGCTGAGAGCCCTGGGGCTGTTTAGCAGGAGAAGAGGAGACAGGGGTCAGTCTGCTTTCAGTGTTTTCTGGAGAAGATGGGGCCAGGCTCTTGTCAGTGGTGCCCAGTGACAGGACAAGGGGCAACAGGCACAAACTGGAACCCAGGAGGTTCCATCTGAACCGGAGGAAAAACTTCTTTAGTTTGAGGGTGGCAGAACCTGTCCCAGGCTGCCCAGAGAGGTTGTGGAGTCTCCTTCTCTGGAGAGATTCCAAACCCACCTGGACACTGTGATGCTGGTCCCCCTGCTCTGGGTGACCTTGCTGGAGCAGGGGGGGTTGGATCAAATGATCTCCAGAGGTGCCTTCCAACCCCTACCATGCTGGGGTTCTGTGATTTAAGTTTGCTGAGTCAAAAAAAGCCCCTTTCCCCTAAGAGCTGAGCCAGTGTCTCCATAGCACCGTGCCTCATCCCACTCAGGAATGGCAGCATGCTCTTCTCTCTGATGCATCACGTTTTTTCTTTCTCCCCTCCCTGCAGGCCACAGAGACAACAGTCCCCAGAGCCAGGCTCACAGCCAGCACACGCACCGAGATGACAGCCATCCTGGAGCGGATCAGCACGCTGTCCCTCAGCGGGCAGCATCTCAGCCGTCTCCCCAGGCTGCTGGAGGATGGCTTCCCCAAGATGCCTTGCACGGTTAAAGAGTGTGAGGTCCCCCAGCTCTTCCGTGAGCCGTACATCCACACTGGCTACCGTCCCACCGGCCAGGACTGGAGGTACTACTTCTTTAGCCTCTTCCAGAAGCACAACGAGGTGGTCAATGTATGGACTCATCTCTTGGCAGCACTGGCCGTGCTGCTGAGGTTCAAGACGTTTGTGGAGGCTGAGCAGTTACCAGTGGACGCGTGGTCCTTGCCTTTGCTCATCTTTGTCCTTTCCTCTGTCACCTACCTGACCTGCAGCCTCTTGGCCCACCTACTGCAGTCCAAATCGGAGCTGTACCACTACACCTTCTACTTTGTGGACTACGTCGGAGTCAGCATCTACCAGTATGGTAGCGCCTTGGCTCATTTCTACTACAGCTCTGACCAAGCCTGGTATGACAAGTTCTGGCTTTTCTTCCTGCCAGCAGCTGCTTTCTGTGGCTGGCTGTCCTGTGCCGGCTGCTGCTACGCCAAATATCGGTACCGACGGCCTTACCCCATCATGAGGAAGATGTGCCAGGTGATCCCAGCCGGGCTGGCCTTCATCTTGGATATCAGTCCTGTCGCTCACCGGGTGGTGGTGTGTCACTTAGGGGGCTGTGAGGAAGATGCTGCTTGGTACCACACGTACCAGATATTGTTCTTCCTTATCAGTGCTTATTTCTTCTCTTGCCCGGTCCCTGAGAAGTACTTCCCTGGCTCCTGTGATATCGTTGGCCACGCCCACCAGATCTTCCACACTTTCCTGGCCATCTGCACCCTGTCACAGCTGGAGGCCATTCTGTTGGATTACAAGAACAGGCAGGAGATTCTCCTGGAGAGACATGGGCCTTTCTCCGTTTATCTCTCCTGTGTCTCATTTTTTGGCCTGGTGGCTTGTAGTGCCATCACAGCTTACATCCTGCGATGCAGGATCAAGGCCAGCCTGGCTAAAAAGGACTCCTGAGAGTCACAAACCTGATGGCCATGACATCACCAGGGTGGTGAAAATCAAGAAGAGGGGCATAACATATTAAGAGACATAACTGTCTTATTTGCCTAACACGCTGTGACTAACGGGGACCCTGGATGTGGGTGGAGGGCTGGAGGCTTCATGCTGGATGCATTTTCACAGTGGGGACCACCTTTTGCCATCCAGGGGAGGGACATGGAGCATTTTAAGCCAGAACAAGTCACTTAACCAAGGACGCTGGAGTAGGCAGAGGTTTCTTGTTCATTCTGGCAAACCTGTGGCCGATACTATGCTGAATGTCAGGGAGGGCAGCCTGAAGGCTGGGAGATGGTAGAAGGGTCTACCAGGGCTTACAATGCAGTGGAGAACACACTGTGGATGTAATGATCTCTCTGGGTTTGGCCATCTCTGCTGTCTGTGGGAGATCTGTTACTATCAAAGGCAGGAGCAAGGTTTCAGGAGGAGTCTGCATTTCTAGGCCGCGAGGGCACATGTGGCACAAGGGCTGGTATAATCTTTTTCCTGCTCCAGCTGGGCTAAGCCAGGTTCTCAGTATGGTCCTCTTGTCAAGTATCTCAATGCCAAGTTGCTGAGGTGGCTTTGGCAAAGCATGTGTTCAGTTTTGCGCCCCTCACTATGAGAAAGACATTGAGGGGCTGGAGCACGTCCGAAGAAAGTTAACGAAGCTGGTGAAGTGTCTAGAGAAAAAGTCTTAGGAGGAGCAGCTGAGGGAAGTGGGGTTGTTTAATCTGGAGCAAAGGAGGCTCAGGGGAGACCTTACCACTCTCTAAAACTCCCTGACAGGAGGTTGGAGCCAGTGGGGGTCATTCTCTACTCACAAGGAACAAGTGATAGGACAAGAGGAAATGGGCTCAAGTTGTGCCAGGGGAGGTTTCTGTTGGACATGGGGAAAAATTTCTTCACAGAAAGGGTTGTAAAGCATTGGAAGAGTCTTCCTAGGGCAGTGGTGGAGTCCCCATCCCTGGAGGGATTTAAAAGCTATGTAAATGTGGTGCTGAGGGACATGGTTTAGTGGAGGACTTGGCAGTGCTGCGTTAATGGTTGTACTCAATGTTCTGAAAGGTCTTTTCCAACCAACACAATTCTGTGATTCTCTGTTTGGAGACTTAGGCCTGATCTGAGGTCCTCTAGGACAAAGGGGGTCTGAACCTGAGCCCTGTGTCTGCTGGTGATTGGTGTGTATCCAGTACAGGCAGAGATGTTACGTCAGCTCCATTCTGTCTTTCTGTATCACTGCACCATCTGCAGTGCAGCTGCTCATCAAACCCAAGGCATCAGGCTGTCCCAAGGATTACTAACAGGAGGTGGGGTCTTTCTCAGCAGTTTGAATTTGAGCTAAGGTGGTGGCAGTGCTGATGGCTGTTTGGTAGCTTAGAAGGCAGGTCTTCAAAGGTTCCTCACTTCCATTTTAAGTGCTTAATTGCCTTCAAGGAGCTGGGCCTGGGTCAGTCTGGAGATGGTTTTGAGCCTTCCTCAGTAGCAGTGGCAGAGGTTGGGCACCCCTGAGGCTATCAGCATTGAGGGCACTGGCCCCAGGGGCACTGGCCTCAGGAAGGGAGATGCTTTTGATGCTGGGTGCTTCATTTTGGCTGCTTGTGTGATGGGTTTGTGCATTCCCGCATGGACTGACACTGTCACTTGTCAAAGGAGTCTGACTAACCTCCAACGCTGTCCATGCAGTGTAGAGTAATTTGGGTGTCACCTGTCTCATACGGGAAAGGCTCTGGGCTCTCTGCCTCCAACATCCTTGCTGTGGCCATGGACAGAAGGGTTGAAGTGAAGTAGTCTTTATTCCACTCTTAATGGTGCAGGACACCGAGAAGTCCTTGGTGGGCCTCCTGGGAAAGCTGACCTTGAAGCTGCAGGGTTGCTTTTCTCCAACCAATGGGGCTGTGAATCTGGCATGTTTATATCAGCACTTGGTGAAGGTAGAACAGTGAAAGGCAGGAGCAGGGTGACTGCATTAGCATCCTGTGCAACCTTGGGATGGGTCTGTCCTTGAGACTTGGTGATTCCTGTGTGGAGGAGCAATGATAATGGTCAGGGACACTTCATGTCCATGTGTCACTCCTGTCCAAGGTGTAGGAAGGGTTGGTTTACTGTGTCCCCTGCTAAATGAGTCTCTTCTGTGCTTGCCTGGGGGCAGTATCAGATACGGAACCACACTACTGCACCAAAGTCTGTAGCACTTGCAGGACAGGATGCTCAGAGGCAACGCAGAGATAAGGTCCCATGCAGCCCAGGCACCTCCTGTTTGACCTGTTTGGCTTGCTTACCAGAGTAAAACCTGGCACAGCTCCTCCCAGTTGTACACTGTGCAAGAAAAACCTGCAGCCTCAAATCCCTTGACATCTGGCAAATGGAGGAGGTACAAATCTTTGCCAAAAGCAGGGAATCCGTGGGATCTATTCCTGATCTGTCTCACTGAAGCCAGGGGCGGGCGAGGAAAGGCGATGGCTGGTTCCGAGCAGGCAGTGTTGGGCTGGGGATGTGATTTGTCACGACAGGCACCGATTTCTACAGTTAATCGCAGGGTTGTTTTCAATACTGAGGTGTGTTGGTGTACGTGTGTATCCATGATTTATGATCCAGCGAGGCTTTGCCTTTGGCTTTTGTATCTGCAGAGCCTCCTCGTTGGGTTAAGGTTAGCCTGAAGGAAACAGCATTCTGCTGCTGGAGCATCAAGGTGGGCCAGAAGACAGCCTCTCTGAAAACAGGCCTATTAACAGGTGCTTCACTGTGTCCCGTGTTTTGTGAACAGATCTGAACTTCACAGCCCTACCGACAAATTAGATATGAAGAAGGAGAGAAGTAAGTTTTGAGTACAGAAGAAATCACAGGAAAGCCTCCAGGAGCTCATCTAGTCCACCCTTTCTCATCACTCTGGGCCTCCTGGATTACATCTAGTCCATCTTAGAAATCAAATACTTAATTTCCTATGGTGTATTTTGACAGTGCAGTCATGCTGACCTATCAACAAATATGCCTCAGAGGAGTGGCAGGTGGAGATGGTGCCACTTACACCTCATCATACCCCTTCCCTTGCGCAGAAGGTCATCTCACCACAGAGCGAGCTGCTGCTGGGAGATGGACCAGCAGAAAATGAATCCTGCTGGGAAATTGTCAGTAATTTGCTGCTGGTTTTAACTTTCATCCAGCTCACTTGGACAGCACTGTTGCCTGCAGGCAAGGGCTGGAGCAGAGGCCAGCAGCAGTTCCTTCTGACACAGCAGGTGGTTGCTCAACTAGCTTAGCTGCACTGATGGACTGCTTCCTCGGGTCTCTGTGGCTTTGCCTATGGATGTCCTCCCAGTTTGGGGAGAAGATTTCTGAATGTGAGCTATGCTTTTTCTCAAAGCCGAATTTGCCTTGGTTTTGTGGTAGGTAAAGCAGAATAAGCCACTGAGTGTGGCTCTGGATGGATGGAATCGGTGTGGAGGAAGGGGAGTGGAGGAAACCAGGCTGGTCCAGAGCTCCTTTCTGAGCTAACAGAGAGGGAGTGGGCATCATTAACAGCAAACCCTGCTCTGCTGCTACCTAGAGTTATACTGGTACCAAAGGAAGGGATCACCCATGTGTTTCCTTCTCTAAGGGTCTGAAAATAGATGACACGTCCAGCCCTTGTCAAAGGAGGATGAGTACAGTAATGCCACCTAGTTCAGGGACAGGGAGAGGAGGTGCCCACATGGCTCTTCTGAGGTATTTCTGGTTATATGCCTTCTCCTCCCTGGTCCAGCAGAAGTGAATCTTCTCCTAATGGAGCAATTGTGTGATAGTGTTTTTCCATATTCTGATGTTACCCCTCAGGTGAAGCTGCTCACATCCCCATGTGGCCCTGCGCTCAGACCTGGAGCTGACCTGGTTACTATGATGGGTTGATTTAGCAGGGAATGTCAATACAGATCACTGCTGCTGCTGTGAGGATGCACCCTTGTGTCACAAGGGGCTCACAAACACTGGAGCTTCCTTCATCCCTCTCTCCATCCTCCTCCTCTTTCTCCAACCAGCTTATTTCTTTCCCTTCATCCTTGTGCCTTATGCACCTGGTTGTCTACCTGGGCAGACTCCACATGTTGTGTGGTCTGCTGCACCTCAACCAGGCCAGGACTGGAAAGTGGCTGCTGATGCCTTTCTGAAAGCCCTGCTGTTGATCTAGGGGAGACCAGGGCTGGGTCTGGAGAGAATAAAAGTGCCACTGTGATAAACGCTCAGCTTGTCTGAGAGCCTCTCAGGGTCTTTTCCTTGGGCTTGCTGTGTGGATCACACCTCCTTCCATCCTGGCATTCCTCTAAGGAGGCAGGGCTGTGAGGGGTGTACCAGCAGCAGGGTTTGGTGAAGAGCTGACCACCAAAGGTTGAGCCTATCTGAGATCCTGAAGGGACCAAGGTTCTAACCCTCTCTTGTAGGAATCTCTGGTCTGAGATAGCATTTTTGCAACCTGGAATCTGTATGGGACGACTCCCAAGTATTCATCCCCATGTGCCTTATGCTGTTCCTTTTTGGGATTCATCCTGAAGGGTCCTGAAGCTCAGAGGCAGCTGATCCCCACTGTCTGAATTTGTTTGGTGTACGGAGCAGAAGGGGAGGATGGAGATTGGTGCCTTAAACTTGTCTTTATGCCTAATAATTTGTGTAACAAGACAAGGACGGGTTCCTCATGTGACTTGCAATTTACACCTCTACTGACAAGATTATTTTTAAGCACTGTTTGTTACTAAACAAATACAGAAAAAAAAAAAAAAAGTTTGTTTTGTTTTTTTTTTTTTCCCCTGGAAAACTGGGAAGGGTGCAAGTGTTACCTATTAACTATCCCCTTCCCAACTCCCATCTGCTGACTTTGTACTGTTGGAAACATTGATGATATTGAAGCTTTGTACTGTACTGATCATTATTTAACAAAAACCTTAGTGAAAAAAAAAATAATCTGTAAAAGCAAAACATTGGTGTGGTGTGAAACTCCCAAATGCACAACTGCAGAAGGTTACGAGTCATTAGGAAGAGGAGCGAATAATAGTTACAAAGTGGATGTATTAAGAGTGGATCATAATTATGACAATAATGAACAGTAGGGTGTGGTTTCATCTGTGCATTCAAAGCACTTTCCAGGTAACACAGGAACTACGGGACTTTGTTCCCTTCTCACAAGGGAGGTGCTGAATGGCTGCCCTGACCCTGACTAGAGGGGTTTAAGTTCATCATCCATTGGATTACTGGAGTGTCCAGTTTCCTTTAATTTCTATCAGAGATATCTAGAGATTTGGTGGCCTGGCACCAAAGCAGTGCAGCTTCAGTGGCCAAGCTGTGAATACAGCCATTCAAGCAAAATGTTTCAGCACATGCTTGAAATTAAACTGAAGAGACACAACCATTGATGGACAGAA
This sequence comes from Megaceryle torquata, assembly GCA_024611175.1. NCBI lineage: Eukaryota > Metazoa > Chordata > Aves > Coraciiformes > Cerylidae > Megaceryle > Megaceryle torquata. Next base: position 9,310 of record JANIJG010006105.1, read on the forward strand.
GGATATCAACACATCAGATGTGAGCCTGTATGAAGTTAAGGCTAGAGCTCCTGTTCATTCTTCAGAATAACAGAATGATTGTGGTTGGGGGGAACCTCTGGAGGTCTTCTGGTCCAAACCTGCTGCCCCAGCAAGGCCCCTGAAAGCCAGTTGCCCAGGACCACATGAAGGCTTTTGAATATTCCCAAGGATGGAGATTCTGCAATTCCCCTGGGCAACCTGTGGCAGTACTCAGTCCCCCTCATGGTTAAAAAGTGTTTCTGACGTTCAGAGGAACCTGCTGTGTTTCAGTTTGTGCCCATGGCTTCTGGGCCTGGCACTGGTCACCACTGGAAAGAGCCTGGCCCCATCCTCTTTGCACCTTCCCTTTAGGTATTTATATGCATTGATAATGTTCCCCTGGAGCCTTCTCTTCCCCAGGCTGAGCAGTCCCAGCTTTCTCAGCCTTTCCTCATAGGAGAGATGCTTCGGTCCCTTCATTATTTTGGTGGTCCTTTGTTGGACTCTCTTCAGTATGACCATGTCTGTTTTGGACTTGGGAGCCCAGAACTGGACACAGTACTCCAGCTGTGGCCTCACCAGTGCTGAGCAGAGGGGAAGGAGAACCTCCTTCATCCTGCTGACAATACTTTGGCTAACTCAGCCCAGGATACTCTTCACTTTCATTGCAGCAAGGGTCCATTGCTGGCTCATGTTCAAGCTGGTGTCCACCAGGACACCCAGGTCTTTTTCTGCAAAGTTTCTTTCCAGCCAGGTGGCCCTCACTCAGTTTTTAAGCTACTTTTATGGGCTTATACAGCCCATACATCAACAGCTTGTCTATGAGGATCTATCTTGATTTATGAGGAAGTTGTGCTTGACCAACATGATAACCTTCTGTAATGAAATGACTGGCTTGATAGATGACAGCAGAGCAATAGATACTGTCTACCTTGTCATTGGTAAGGCTTTTGATGCTGTCCCCTGTAAGATCATAGAATCATAGAATACCAGGTTGGAAGGGACCTCAAGGATCATCTGGTCCAACCTTTTAAGGTAAACTATATATATATACATATGTATGTGTGTGGAACATCTCCCTTAGGAGGAAAGGCTGAGAGAGCTGGGGGTCTTTAGCTTGGAGACTGAGGGTTGACCTCATTAATATTTATAAATATGTAAAGAATGAGTGTCAGGAGGATGGAGCCAGGCTCTGCTCAGTGACATCCAGTGATAGGTCAAGGGGTAACAGGTACAAGATGGAACATAGGAGGTTCCATGTGAACTTAAGGAGAAACTTTTTCATGGTGAAGATGTCAGAGACTGGCCTGGGCTGCCCAGGGAGGCTGTGGAGTCTCCTTCTCTGGAGACTTTCAAAACCCACATGGATGTGTTCCTGTGTGACCTGATCTAGGTGAGCCCGCTCTGGCGGGGGGGTGGACTAGATGATCTTTCGAGGTCCCTTCCAACCTGTAACACTCTGGTTCTGTGATTCTGAGATATATATGTACAGTTTAAATGAGCTGGCCCAGCACCCTGTCAAGCTGTCTTAAGCGTCCAGTGTAGGATACTCCACTGCTTCCCTTGGGAGATTATTCCAATGTCTCATTGTTCTCGTGGTGGAAAATTTTCTTCTGGAGTCCAGTTGGAATCTCCCCAGGAGTAACTTGTCCCCACTACCTCTTGTCTTTTCCTTGTGACTCCTTGTCAAAAAGGAGTCTCCATCTTCTCTGTAGCCACCCTTTAAATACTGGAACATGGTGATAAGGTCTCCCCTAAAATAACCCACAAATTCATGACTAGTTTAAACGATCTTTACCAGGAGGATCATGTGTAACCACATACCCTGTCCCCCCCCGGATATACAAACGGTGTAAATTTCAGTCCTCTAAAAACTCTAAAAACTTTTTCCTTCTGTGATCACCACGCACATCATTTTAATTATTATTTCTTAAGATGCCGACCAAGGCTTCCGTACTGTTGTGTTTTTACCCACCAGAGGGCGAGATGTCTTCATCAGAGAGAGGGCTTCCAGTGCCACGAAGGCAGAGCCTTCAGTGCTAGCTCTCCAGACAGGCTTAGAGAAGAATGATCCTGTCCAAGCAGGCGTGCAGCCAACCCTGCCAAGGGAGGCATTTCTGAGCGGGGTGTGTGTGTGTGTGTGTGCTTTCCTAACATCTCGTCCTCTCCAGAAGTGCCAGGAATTTCACCAGTTGAGTTAGGTGAAAGTTTTAAGTGTCCATGAAGTAAAAACCTGGAGAGGAATTGGAGAAAACAAAACAAAACAAAACATCCCCATCAATCAAAAAAACCCCACCAAAAACCATACCAAACCAAAACAAAAAAACAACAACAAAACCAGAAAACTGGGGCTGTTAAGGTTTGTAACAAGAAACAAAAATAGAGACTTGTGGTATGCTGAGAAGAGACTGCTTGGCAATACAGTTTTAGGCAACACATTTACTACATGCCCATCATTATCTGGTATTACACACAAAGAAACATCCTTGAGGCTTGAAAAGCCAGAGATGGTTATTAGTGAAAGAGGGAACTGGCCTATCCAAAGCATGTGAAGCCAAAAGCAAAAAGTAAAAGAACTTCCAAGGTGGAGGAATGAGGCATTTTGTTTCAGTCATTTTGTGTCTCACGAGCCACAGAGCAGAGAATGTGAGAGAAGGTACTGAATTTTACTTTAAATAAAGACCAGATATTGCAGCAGCAAGTTGCCTCAGAAGAGGTTCTTGTACCCAGTGGCAAGTCTTTATCTGGCCTTATCCTTGCAGTTCTGATAACACAGGCTAAGAGACACAGCATTTGCAAACAGTTCTGACTGAGATGTTTCCTTCTTTGCTCTGTTAAGTGGCTCTTGAAGGTGGTCTCCCAGACTAGGTCAGGGGAGGAGTACGTTGTAATGTTGCCTGTTGCTCCCTTTGACTTCAGAGAGAGAAGTGGAGCCTTTGTAACCCTGGGGAAGGGAAAAAAAAAAAAAAAAAAAAAAAAAAAAAAAAGAACTAAATGTAGAATCATGGGATGGTTTGGGTTGGAACGGATTTTAAAGGTCACCTAGCACAACCCCCCTGCACTGAGCAGGGACATCTGCAACTAGAGCAGGGTGCTCAGAGACCCAGCCAACCTCACCTGGAGTAGTTCCAGGGATGGGGCAGTGACCACCTCTCTGGGCAACCTGGGCCAGGCTCTCACCACCCTGAATGTATAAAATTTCTTCCTTCTATCAAGTCTAAAAAGTTGAAGGCATTAAGCTACCTGCTGTGTCTTTAGTTCTGCAGCTGTTCCCAGTGGTGGTTTATCCTTCATCCTGTAGTTCTTTGCCTTGTTCTGGCGGAGGGTAAGACCTATTCTCAATCCAAACCAGTTCTTCCAGCTGTGAAGTGATGAGCACTATTCTCATTCCTTAGCAGTACCCTTTTAAACACACACCTTGTATCAAATATTTGGCCCTTGGGAGCCAATAGATGGGGAACCCATTGGAAGGAGTCCTTGGATACCTCAGAACACAGATGGGGTGTAGTGAAACACCACCCACTCTCCTTTTCTGGGGGTTCACCAGCCAGATTTTTATTGGTGTGTATTACAGTAGCCTATGTACACTTAACAGCACAGGCTTGCCTCTGAAATACGTAAGCTTTAAACAGATAAGAGATAGGAAATCTTGATCAAGGCTTCCTTTACCCTTTCTTGAACAGGCAGTAGGGACGTAGGAGGCTAAAGAGGCTTCTCTTAACCTTGGCAGGTCAAACTTGCCTGCACAGATGTTGGTGTCGAAGATGATGCTGAATCCAGATGTTCTGAGTGCCACTTAAAACGTAGAAACATAGAAATGTCTGGGTTGGAAGGGTCCTCTAGAGGTCATTTAGTCCAACCCCCCTGGGTTCTACTTCTACTCTTTAATCCCTATTTCTCCTCTCTCCTGCTTTACGGTTGCTATTTTTAAGAAAGCACCAGCTCCTGCTATGGCTTTCCTTAATCTTCCTTTCTTCACTCCCACCTCCCTTCAAACACCCAGGAGGAATGTACGGGGATCACAGTCTTCTGCTCTTGTCCCTGATCACAGACAGAGCCTAAGATCCTACTTTGTGACCCTGGATAAATCCCCTGGCCCGAGTCCCCTACTCTTAGTTCACACACAGAGTGGGATAGCAGCACTCCTGCCCCATTGCAAGCCGCACACAGGGGCACTCCACACCACAGCCATCTTAAAAAGTTGCTGCCACTCTCCTAGATGATGACCCATGGCGACAATTTTCCCCCTCTTGAGGAAGGCTCTGGTCCATGCTAAGTGCAGGAAACCTGCTGAATCATTTCACAGCAGGAGAAACCGGGGAGCAAACTTCAGTCCCAGCACCTGCGTCTGAGTCAGCAGTCGCATTAGAAGCTTTTGCTGCCTTTCAGATCCAGCTTTTTTCAGCCCTGCTTGGCCTTCAATCTCTTATTTTTCTTTCTAAGCTCATCAGACTCATTCTTTTATCTCCTACTGGATGGCTTTCTTCTGTCTCCCACACCATGCTTAGACAGTCTGGTTGCATTTCTCTCTGCTTGACTTCTGCTTACAAAACTCGGGGATCCTGCTGCCTGCCCTTGACTCGCAGCCTGGCTTGTCTTGTGTGCCACTGATAAAGAGATCAAGGGAAAGACACACAAAACCCTCTTTTTTCTCCCTGGTGATTGACTTGGCTGTGTTTTATCTCTTCTGTTTGGGAGTCACCTTTGCAAAACTGCCTTTTCCTAGATGCCCCTGCCCTCTTTCCTCTTTTCGCTTCAAAAAGGGAGATAAAAATTGTGTTTAAAAGACAGGAACTATGTCAGTGTTTCTTATGACAAACTCCACTATTTCACAGATACTACTATATACACTGGATCACTTCTGCTAAAATGTTTTGAGCACTCCAGGTACGGATTTACACCTCCTCAGCTACTCCCGTCCCTGCCCATGGCAAGGGGAGGGGTTGGGAATAGATGATCTTTAAGGTCCCTCCCAACTCAAAACTATTCTGTGACTCTTCGATTCCTCTCCCTGGGCACAACGTAGGGCAGGGAGAACACCCAAAAGGCGGCCTGGCCGCCCTAAACCCCGTTTATGGAAAGCAACGAGGTTTTAATCGCACGGACACAGCCCAGCTGGGCAGAAGGGGAGAGGGCCAGGCAGAGGACATACTGACGTTTCACTGCCGGACGCTGAAAGGCCCCGGCTGCCGTGAGGAGAAGGAGGAACATGGCGGCGGCCTGTGCTGGACTAGGCCGCAGCGCACTCCAGCCCTTAAGAAAACAGGATTAATGCTCCGCACAGCTCCCGAGACCGCTCCTTCTCCACACTGCAGGCACTACAGTGCCCTGAACCCCCCCGTTCCCAGCGTGTCGGGGCGGGCCCGGCCCCTCCAAGGGTGGACAGGTCCCACCGGCCCCGCTCCCGCCCCCGTTGCCACGGCAACGCCTGGCTGCCGCTCACCGCGCAGGCGCGGCCGCTTCTCTCTGCGCATGCGAGCACACAGCCCCCCCGGTAACGCGCCTGCGCATCGGTTGCCATGGAGACGGCGTCGTCGGAGCTCGCGCGTGGAGCGCCTCCGCCGCCATGAGCTCGGAACCGGGGCCGGGGCTGCCCTTCCTCCCGGGCTGCGCCTTCAGGGACCCCTCGGTGAGCGCAGCAACCCGCCCCCCCCCCGGCCCCCCCCCCCCCCCCCCCCCCCCCCCCCCCCCCCCCCCCCCCCCCCCCCCCCCCCCCCCCCCCACCCCCC